>JALPQI010015037.1:0-26462 GCA_025490895.1 Thaumatotibia leucotreta | reverse complement strand
CACAGTAAGTAATTTCACTGTAAAAGCGCGTTATCAAATTAAAATTTAAAATGTATTATATATATGCATATTTCATATTTTCTTAGTCTGTTTTTTAAAATCTTGATAATTTCACGAAATAAGCCGCCTCGAATCACATAAAAAAATGGAGAAGTGTACGGAATCGCGTATAAAGTTTTCCTTAGCAGCAAATATTATTAATCTTATTTTAAATACTATATGAGATACTTTGCTGAAAATTATAATTATATTTAATATGCATCAAGTCCTATTTTAGAATTGTATACCACGTAGTAAGAATGAATATAGTAAACAGATCACTTAAAGAAAAATGTCTTCTTGGAACCTTTATATAATTATGAAAGACATTTCCATTGATACCCCACACGTCTATACAGCGTGTATATTTGATATAACCGCAAACTTTAGGGGGTCTTAATATAGGCACTAATTAATATATTTATTGTAAAATTATTTAAAAAAAGCAAACTTTTTTTTTGATATAAAATAATTCAGCACGCAATGTAAAGTTTTGTTGTTGTTTGTTGACAATAAACATCGTAATGTCACAACTGTCACTAGTGATAAGTGTACGCCGTACATTGATGCTAAAACAAAAACAAAAATTAATTACGGCATGGTAGTTAACGCTAAATTAATAATTGTCCTAAAAGTTAGATTATGATACTTAAATCTACGTCTGGCTACAATATGCGGCTATATTTCATATACACACTGTATACATCGAAATTACTATTATGTATGGAGGTAATCACTACTATCATAATTTTGAAGCGGTTCATACAAGACATTATCCTTATCATTACCGTGGGTCTAGGTCGATTTGTGTGAAATATCTCAAAATATTTAGATATTTATTACTGCAGCTCTTACAATTTCCGAGTAAATCGGTGGTGACAGATGGACATACCGACAAGACCTACAAGGGACTGTAAAGATCTATAAGGGAACCGTATTTGCCATCTTGAATGAATGAATGAATGAAAGTTTATTCACAAGAACATATGGTGCATTACAGTAGATGTTATAAATATTTACATTGGTGATCCTTAATATGTTCTGCCATAAGGCATGTGAAAATTGATTTAGTCATGACCATGACACGTCAAAGCCATGTATGTGTAGGTATATACATTTATATTGTGTTCATGCAATGTCTTCCATACAAACTAAAAATATTGGATTAAGACAAAGACATTGTAAATAATCATTACTTTTAACTTGGCTACAGTACCCTAAAAATATAGTTGTACCGGGTAGGTACTAATAGTATTGTGTAGCAATGCATGTGTTTGCAGGTCAGCAACTCCCAGTAGCCGAGTCTCTCGGCGTCATGACTGGTATAGATACACACTTTATACAAATAACTATGTATCCACATAAAACCGTTCACGCTCTGTTATGAATGTTACCTAATTCACATATTCAAGACTGTAGCAAAAATAGTGAGTAAAGAGTTTAGAGAGAGAGTTTATAAGTAGTTGCCATAAAATATATCAGACTGACGAAGGTGCTCACAAACATCTGACCATGGTAGCGTATCCTAGTTTTCCCTCTCTGTCACTCTTGCATATTAGTGTGACAAAGACAGTTAGCTGCCTTTCGTTTACGATTGCCGATTAAGCGTTAGCGATTGGCAACTTGTCTAAGCACCCTGGCCTCTATTGTTGCGTTAGAGTGCATGTTCAGATGGATGCTGTACACGTACAGGTGTATTGAATGACCTACTCTTTTAAGTTCTTTCCAATTTATTAAATATAAGTTCTGTATAATAAAATACTGCAATCTACATTTCAGTTATCATTTCTTCGTGTATTATGTCGTGCATAACGTGAAATAATTTATTTAAACTATAGCCACCATGCCTACTACTGATACTGAAATTCATAGTGTCAGCAATATGTAGGAAAGGATTATGTACTAAATCTGTATCGTATTGTGAAGCACTCTAAAAAATCTACTGTATCCTAACCAGAATCTTGTCTCGTGTATGCTCATAAACAGATCTTCTCTATTTTTGTTATCTCTGTATAATTCCCTACATAATATCGTCGGTTGACAAGCAAAACTCGCTAAGTAACAAATACGTACTTGAAATAAATCTTGTATCTGAATTCTGAAACAATACCGACATACGAGGGTGCTAAGAGTAGTGACAGTTTTTATAATGAGTAAAGAGTTCTGCTTGTTCGGCGGTATGACTCTGTAATACATAAAAGTTTTATATGGATACATACAATGGGGGTTTAGCTTGTGTTCGTGCACAGGGATTGCTGGCCATTTTGTGTTACCCTTCAAACTGCGGCTTGCCATTTTGAGTATTTCTCATTAAAATTATTATGATACTTAAATTTATTCATTTCTAACTGGCTATCGACTATTCTGCACTCTGTTACAAAACTTTTCTGTTGTATAATGCTATTTACTGGGTTTGTATTATATACTAAGCTAACTTAGCTATGCATAAATACTTGTGTTCTGCCTATACAGTGTGTGGCCTACAACCGGGGTGAAAATTTAAACGGTGCATTAATAAGCTGATCAACAATCATTTCCACATATTGTAATTAAAAAAAAAAAAAAAAATTTTTTTTGTAATTTTTTGTTCATGTATTTTTCATTATTATGGGTTCATTTACTTGAATTAAAAGTTATCAATAACTTATCATTTTTGAATCATTGAAAAATGTACAATTTTTTTTTTAAAACCGTATCAAATTAGTGTAAATTGCAAACAAAATTATTGTTATGACTTCCTACCTGGTATACTATCAAGATGTCTTGCGACTGACAAGCTACGACATCGTGATGCCAAGATCCAGTACTAAAGGTCCATAGCTTTGAATGACAATATCTCCGAACTTAACCACTTTGAAACACCGGGACCTTTACAGGATTATTGCTGATAGTCTAAGGAGTCACTCATTTCATTTTTCTCCCGTGTTAAAGACCACACACTGTATTTATCAACATTTGAAACTGACCTAATTTATAAAATGTTAATCATGATATTCAGGACTCGACAGTCCTTTCCTTGACAGGATTCCTCATTTACTTTTAATTATACTTCTATAATATTCTATATATATCAGCGATCTGTTGTCAGAGTATTGTAAATGTAAAATTACCCTCTTATTGTTATTTTCCTAACGCTCATTATTTTAGTATAGTTCAGTTCTCATAATAAGTGAATTGTAAATTCTTAATGAGAATAAATGATCTTTAAACCAATATAATATTTGACAGGTTCAGAAAAAAAATACGGCGATAAATTAAAATGTTATCTATATTTTATGAATTCGCCGTCTTTTTGTACTGCGAGGTATTATTGGACAGACTATATTTTTTGTTAACGTTGTTCTGCCTAATAATACGAAGGCCGGTAGAAAATGACGTGAATTACATTAATTTTGATCTTTTTAGACTATAAAAGTCTTTAACATTATAAAAAAAAAGTAATTTCCGTAATTTGATCAAAAACGCATACATAGGACGATCCTTGCCATAGTAAAAAGTCATCAGTTTATCAAGTTTTATGAAATGAGATATTTTTAATTTCCATCCCATGATTCTTATTAGAATTTCGCGCTAGTGCTACAGGTAACCTATATAACAAAAAAAAAATCTAAATGTAACTATACAAAGTGCTCAATTACAGCATTATCAGCCATGCTGTCAGGAGTGTTCGAGTCCTCGCGGACCCTGGATGACGAGGCGCTTCACCATCTGATCGACGCGCTGTGCAAGCTGTCTAATGAGGCCATGGAATTGGCCTACTCTAATAGGGTACGTCAGTGTAGCCCGTGTGACTTTAGTGAAATGAGGTTCATCATTGAAAAACAGCAGAAACATAATACAATTCTATAATTTAAGGAACTGAATTTGACATATTGAAATAATTAATACGAAGTTTACCGCCATTGATGAGCCTGATTAAAACGATATACATATAACGATAAGTGTGGAAATCAGTCGCCATCCTAAATTTTTTCATCTTTGATTCAATCGTGTTGAAAATGTATATTGAACTGGATATTTTACTTTACTTATTTAAGCCTTTTTAATCTTTAATACATAACATAATACATGCAAAATAATTTAAAATATACAATTCATTATTAATTTAAATTATAGTAGCAAAATTATTTAAAATGTATATGTCAAACAAAATGGACATTTAAAATTATAATAATAATTTAATTTTAAGATTGGAACTGGATATACATAATTATAAATTATGAAAAAATTACAGGACCGTTTATTGATCCATTTCGGAATTTACCTAATAGTGAAAGATTCCTGTAACATTATTTTCGCAAATTATGTTTACTGTGGGGAAGAACCAAATTAAATTGTGTATTGCTTTCAGGAGCCGTCCCTGTTCGCTGTAGCGAAACTTCTAGAAACAGGACTAGCCAACATGCATAGGATAGAGGTCATGTGGAGACCTATCACTAACCATTTGTTAGAAGTGAGTGCTCTGTATCAATCTAAGATTAAAAAGTCAATATATTTTATTAAATACTCGTGAGGAGTGTTCGGAAATGATATAGTTTGTTTATTAGTTTCGATTAAAATAACTTTTCTGCCCTCGGGCCGGCAAACAGCATTTTGCCGGCCGGTGCGCTAAACTAAGTTGCTGCCTGCCGGCTCCGTTGAGCAGAAAAATAATATACAACCTCGGCCGTTAAATGGGAAAGCCTCGGATCACATGTTTGTCGGCCTCGACTTCGCCTCGGCCTACAATTACACGTCATCCGAGACATTTCCCACTTAAACGGCATTGGCATTTAATCTACTATTAAAGCGCCTTAAGATTGCGATTATCTATAAAATAATACATTTTAATTAAACCTTTTTCCAGCTGATCCAGTATGCCGTTGTGTTTCACCTATATGACCCTAATATTCTCTCTTAGACTCTAAGTACTACTTTGTCAATATAAAGTCCAAAGTATCTGTGAGATAAACGTTGCTCTTGCCTTTTGTTTCTCATTAATTGAGAAATGGATAGTAGACTAAATTTACTTACTTACTTACTCCTCTGGCGCAGCGACCCAAAGTGTGTCTTGGCCTCCAATACGAGAGAACGCCACTGATCACGGTCTTGAGCGACATTTTGCCACTGGTCAATGCCGAGACCGTTTAAATCAGCCCTCACAGCATCCGCCCAACGATATCTGGGGCGGCCGACCGGACGTCTACCTTCTGGTTTACCCTCGTAGGCTCTTTTGACGGCACGGTTATCTCCCATTCGTTCGAGGTGGCCAAGCCATCGCAGCCGATGAGCTTTAGTAGTACCGATGATATTCGGTTCAGCGACAAGTTCTTCAATTTCGGCATTTTTGCGGACCCTCCAACTGCCATCGGATCTTTGGGTTGGGCCAAGGATTTTCCTGAGGATTTTTCGTTCCGCCACTAAGAGCTGGTTTTCCTCCTTAAGTGTCAACGTCCAGACCTCACATCCGTATGTTAAAATTGGGCGTATCACGGTCTTATAAGTGCGGATCTTAGTGCGTCTACTGAGAAGCCTGGACGTTAATACCTTATGCAGAGCAGCGCTGCATCGTAACGCGTTATGCACGCGGGCATCTATTTCTTCGCTCCTGGTGTTGGCATCCGTTACAGTGTAGCCTAAATATTTGAACCTATCTACCCCCTTAAATACGATATCGCCAACATGTAGATCCGCTGGTGCTGCGCGTGTGCGTTTATAGCGCCTCATGTGGAGATATTGGGTCTTGTCGTGGTTTATATTTAGGCCTACTTTCTTCGCTTCTTCCTCGAGGATCTCAGTTGACTTACCAACCTCGGAGCTAGTTTTGCCTAATAGTGCCAGGTCATCCGCATATCCTATCACCGTATGCTTTCCATTTAGTTCGGGTCCCACTTCTAAAGCTAAGACTCTTCTCAGGACGTGTTCTAGAACTAAATTAAAAAGCATCGGCGACAGCGCATCACCCTGCTTCAATCCCGTAGCGACGACAAAGGCTTCTGTTAGTTCTCCTCCCACCCGCACTCTCATACAACTGTTCCTTGTGGCAGTTTCGATTAGTCTGACAAGCTGACATGGTATCTCGAAGTTTCTTAATATGTGGTAGAGGGCGTCGCGATCTATACTGTCGTAAGCCTTGGCGAAATCTACGAATAAAACGTGGATGCTTTGTGCGTACTCCCACCGTTTCTCCATTAGCTGCCTGAGAAGAAATATCTGATCAATGGTACTGCGATTTGGCCGGAACCCACACTGATAGTCACTGAGGATTTTTTCCGCGTACGGTTCTAGTCGCCTAAGCAGTATGTAGGATAAGATCTTGTACGCAGTAGGTAGCAATGCTATTCCACGGTAATTTGAGCATTTTCTCTTGTTCCCTTTCTTATGGACAGGGCAGATGACTCCCATGTTCCACTCTTGCGGCTGCCTTCCAGTGTCCCAAATTGCACGCAACAACTCATACAGCTTGGATTGAACAATACCTCCACCGTATTTCCACAATTCCGCAGGTAGGCCATCAATCCCAGGGGCTTTGTTATTTTTGAGCTTCATGACAGCCTCTTGTACCTCCTTGAAAGTTAAGGGTTCTACATCGCTATTGTTGTGTTGCACGGTTGTGGATACGTTTTCAGCTAATGAAGGACAGTTCAAGAGGTCCTCAAAGTAGCGTCGCCAGTGTGTCTTCCTATCCTCGGTGTCCGTAACTAGGTTACCCTCTTCGTCCTCAAGCATTTGTGTTGTAGGTTGATACCCTTTCTTGCATGATCTTACTTCTTTATAAAATTTTCTGGACTCATTTGCTCTCATGAGAGTTTCCATGTCTCGGACCATGTTCTCCAAAAAGGAACGCTTAGCCCTCCTAATAACTTTTTTAGCTTCCGTTCTCACTTCCTTGTATTTATCTTCCCACTGTACACTCTGTTCCGCTAAGGTTTTCAGACGAGATCTTTCTTTTACTATATTGTCACAGTCTTGGCTCCACCATTTTTTCTTCTTATTCCTCTTTTTCCTACCAAGAGTTTTTACTGCTGCATCCTTCAAAGTCTCTCTTATCCATTCCCAACCCTGATTCACATCCTGATCCAATACTAAATCATTAAATCTGTTTTTAAGCTCAATTTGAAATTTATGCCTCAAATGTTCATCTTTAAGGTTATCTGTGTTTATCGGCTCTTGACTTTTATTATATTTTAACCTATCCATTTTAATTTTTGTTTTAATTTTTACACCTAGTAGATAGTGATCACTGTCACAGTCGGCGCCTCGAAATGTCCTGACGTCCAGTATGGTGGTCTTGTGACGGTCGTCTACGAGTGCGTGATCTATTTGGTTGACAGTTTTCCCATCAGGGGATTTCCAGGTACCTTTGAAGATATCCTTGTGTGGGTACATGGTGCTTTTGATAGCCATGGCTTTAGATGACGCAAAGCTTATAAGTCTTACCCCATTGTCATTTGAACGCGCATGTTTGCTGTGCTTTCCTATTGTGGGCAAGAAAGCATCTTCACGGCCAACTTGAGCATTGAAATCCCCAACAAGGATCTTGGTATCATATGTCGGCAGCTGGTCGTATACGGATTCCAGGTGATCGTAGAATTCGTCTTTGTGATTATCTTCTGAGACTTCTGTCGGCGCGTAGGCGTTAATAATCGAGATGTTTGAGAATTTCCCTTTAATGCGCAGTACAGAAAGCCTATCCGACACAGGGTCAAATCTAATCACGCTGCCCAGTATGTTTTTTGAGACCATAAAACCGGTGCCATTCCTGTGTATTCCGGAATCACTACCACTGTAAAATAATACTGACTTACTATCTACATTGCAGTCTCCCTGACCAAGCCACCTCACTTCCTGTAGAGCAGCAATGTCCATTTTATATCTCTTCAGTTCATTGCTGACTTGATATAAGGCGCCAGGTCGAAAAAGAGAGCGCACATTCCACGATGCCAATCGGAGTGCCGTTAAGCCATGCCTTGGGTTGTTGTAAAGATCAGTCCGGTTCTTTTCTCGTATTGGTTTCGTAACAAGAGCTTTTTTCCGTGGGAGGGCTGTTAACCCGCCGCACAACCCCCAAAATGCTGGAGGACCACATCCTACTTTGGTTGGCGAGTCCATCGGACTTAGCCGGCTAGTGTAGCTATGCTGTACTACCGACCACTCCCCCATCCACCACCCAGGGGACGCCCCTCTACGCCGTGAGGCCCAGCGCGAGGAGACTAAATTTAGTACGAAGAAAATACAAATAGCAAACTCCTTGGCGAAATCATACATGATTTTCCCGACACAGTACTCTTAAAATATTTTTAGACAATTGGACTTAGGTACTTTTTTTTTCTCGTACAGGTATGCCAACACCCGCATATACGAATGCGAGAGTGGGGGGTGGAAGCGATCACGTATTTAGTGCAGGCTGCGTTCCAGTACCACCACAACAACCCACATCTAGTTAACGAGGTTAGTGACGTCATTTTTTTTTCAATTGTCTTCCTCTGTGACATACAAATGCTTACCTGGTCTCCCGCGATACAGGCCTAGCCTAGTGCGGGGACTCCTGGAACTTCGGCTATTCACTTTTCATGCACTTATTTATGTACAGCAACCTTCGTATCCTAACTCTTTGTGTATCTGTGTAATAAAGACAATTTTATCTTTTTTTTTATATTATAGAAAGGTCCAGACATTAAAATATTCCAATGAATTTTGAATTCATAGTGTAGGATTTTTTTTTGGAAACCTTTTTATAGGCCTCTGGGTGGCTAGAAGCTAATGCATAAGGCAGACAAAAATACATTTAGAATTAGGACCTTAGTAGCAGTAAATAGAGTTTAAAACCAAAGAGACCATTTTGTTTTGTATTCAGGCCATTTTTCCGCAGTTCGACAGCAAACGTGCCTATTTTGCTTAGTCCCATTGCTGGTCCAGTACTTGTAAGGGACTTCACATAAAGTACATTCATCCTTAGTTGTCTTATCTAGTAAACAACTTTCTAACCTAAAAGTACACGTTTTCTCTTGTAAACTGATGAACCAAAATACCTGAGTCCGTATTTGTGCAGTCCATTCGTAGTGATTAGTAAATTGCTTAATTTTGTAAATTAAGGAAACAGCAGTTTACAACAGAAAACGTGTACTTTTAGGTTAGAAAGTTGTTTACTAGATAAGACAACTAAGGATGAATGGACCTTACATCGTATTGAATTTCTTCGCAGATATTTTAACATTTTCGCAGGCAAAATTTTATGTAAAAGGGTGACTATTCGAGGAGCTTTTTAACCGTTTGGATTCGTCGTTGTCGTTCCGGGATTATTATCGCGACGGAAGGACGAGTAGCAACAACAATGATTATGTTAGATTTTGTATTTGCGCTGAATTACGTTTACATTAAAATAACACTTTTAGGGTATTCTTCACTTGAACTTGGTATTGTTTACTCCCATAAACTTGCCGAGACGACAATTAATAACATTAAAAGCACCAAGTCTTTGGACAGCACTTTTTTTAAATTGAATATACGAGAGCAAATCCCACCGATACCATTGATTATACTGGAAGTTCGATTCTACCAGCTCGCTCCGATTACAGGTTTGTCATCGTCAGCTAACACAATGACAAAATGAAAACGCCGAATATATACCCAAAATCGGACTGGCCTAAAAACGTTACAGTAATTTGAAGAGTTTTATTATCCTTAGGCCCGAGAACGCCTCCTCCTAGAACCCCTCTCGGAACTCTGCGCCGTCCGACACTGCGACGTGCGAGCGAGGCAGCTAGAATGTGCCGCCCGTCTCCTTCACTCCCGCGGGGAACAACTCGGCGCGGCCTGGCCGCTCATGATGGAGATCATCTCCGCTATATCCTCGCAGCACAGGTGACCAGCGTAGACAATAGGGATGATGACTGTAGTTAAAATAAATTACTTAAAATTATTCACGACATAATACACGATGAAATTATTACTAAGGTGTAGATTGCAGTAATTTTTGTACAGAACTTGTATTTAATAAATTGAAAAGAACTTAAAAGAGTAGGTCATTTGGCAGTACTCAAACGTGACGTCACTTTTGAGTATTTCATATAAATGTCCATAGTGGTGATCGTTTTGACAGTTCGAAAAAAGATGCTGATTTGACTTGCCAGTCATCATGCCTATTAGACAGCATAGCCCCAAATAGATACTCTACCGTATTTTGTCCTTTCGCGAACTCCGACCTTCGCTTCTGTCCTTATGTTTTACTTATCACCAATTAGGAGACCAAAGAGCTGTTGCAGCCTTATGTTAGAGACATATTTTGAATTTGATTGATATCCACAGTTGTATATAAGACGAATGAAGAATGAAGCAGCAGGAAAATGTTGCTTTGGTGAAGGGACAGAAGGAAACGCAACAATACGTACAGACTCACGAGGCAAAAATAAAACAATAGTACATTACATCAGAGGCCGGGAAAATGAGGATTTCCAGCCAAGTTGGTATATATAGGTAACGAGGCCGGGAATCCGTTTTCACGCGTGCTTTTCTCAAACATACAAAGAAATACATAAAAAAATAATGACAATGTTGTCGAAATAAAAAAAGAAAAGTTACTTTGCAGGCCTAGGCCTGAAAAGTGTTATGAAATTCCATTTCCAGTGAGTTACTGCGCCCTAAAAGCGATACTTCCGAGTCTATTTTAAGGAACGTAAAGACAATAAATATTTCATTGCATGTTTGAGAAAAGAGTATTAACCCGGCGAGAGTGTGGTGAAAAAAAGTTAAACAAAAATAAACTCTAAACATATTGACATAAGTCAAACGCAGGGTATGAGATACCCTGCCACACTCCCGCCGGGTTAATGAGGGTGAGCAAAGGGTAATTCTCACTTACAACTTTGTTTCAGCGAGCAACTGATCCGCTCAGCGTTCCAATGCGCACAAGTGGTCGCCGGTGACCTGCTGGGCTGCGCCGGCCCTCGATGTCTCCGCAGGGTCCTCACAGCGGCCGCGGCCTTCGCGCTGCAAACCAGGGACCTCAACATCAGCCTCACGGCCGTGGGGCTCATGGTGAGCTACTAGTTTCTCCTGCCTTGTCTCTATTGCTCAGTACTCTAAAGGGTTCCTGGGACCTCCTGTCTTCGCAGGGGCCCGTGACATAGAATGAGTAATAGTACTGCTTACGAAATTTTATTTATTTTTATTTTATTTATTAAGCACACCAAACAGACAACATTCAGTACAAAGATTAACAATATACAGTAAAGAACTGGTTTTAAATAAAAATACCATCCAAAACAGGCATGCACAGCAAAGACAAATATAAGAGCAAACACTATCCTAAAACTAAAATTATACATACTAATGGAAGAACTTAACAACTAAGATTTTTTTTTTTCAATTTTAATTACACTATCTATTTTCAGGCTTGCGTATGAAGCAAAATAATACACAAAAGCAAATTCATTCAAGTACAAAAATATGTATATAGAGAATCTTCTTATAAATATGTTACGACGTTCTTATTACACAGAATTATAGTGAACTGGGACATGTTTTTGAGCATTCTATATACAACCTTTTTTGCCTTTGACTGCATATGCCGCGGCGACCGAAAACAATCGGGGTCAGTAGTATCTTCGCAGCACTTCAAAGCAACCACATTCATGCATTAAGTCGTTATTTTCTGTGCTATAACGAGTGATGATTCAAATCAACTCATAGTTCGGTCAAGAACTCGAAGAAATTTTATGCTGAGGAAACAGAAAATTTGTGACCTTGGTGCTGATTAAAATTACATTGTCCACAGTGGAACATATCAGACTACCTGTATCACAACCGAGACAAACTGACGGTAGCTCTGGCGAACGACGCGGCCATCTGCCCCGAGGTGCCCAACCACACCGAGCTTCCCCCGCTAGACAAGCTATGGATGTGTCTCTACATCAGACTCAGTGAGTCCCATAAAATATCGTCCACAGTGGAACATAGACTAGCTGTACCACAACCGAGACAAACTAACGGTCGCATTAGCGAACGATGCGGCCATCTGCCCCGAGGTGCCCAACCACACCGAGCTTCCCCCGCTAGACAAGCTGTGGATGTGTCTCTACATCAGACTCAGTGAGTATATCATGAGATACCTAAGGAACGTGTCTTAGGTAATGTCTATTGATTGGAAGAGCATATTTCGCGGCAATAGGGTTTCGACGAAGTTAGATAATAATGTATAGGCATTGGAGTTTTATCGCACGGTAAGATTAAACATAAGTCGTGAATAGTAATAAGTGTTTCTAACACTATAAACAACTAACAATGCCCCACAAGTTACTTAAAAATGGACAAGTTATTTAATAAATTTTTGTATTTTTTTGTGTTTAAGTTTTGTATTATTTGGCTTTAGGATATCTAAAAGGATTTTTAAGAAAAAAATATGGAATAATATACATTACCTCTTTAAATTGAAGTAATTAATAACGGTAATTTTGTCATTTCGTGTAAAATTTAACATTTTAAATAGCTTAAATAGCCGTTATCATTTCTGAAAAACAAGTCGTAGGAACTTAGTCATTTATTGATTTGGAAATGTTATTAAAGTCATTCTAATTACAGGTATGTCATGTTTCAAATCAAAGTATAGAACAATAACAGAGTACATACATCATTGCATTGTAGACACACTACTGCTATCGCTAACCCGCTTTCTCAGCTTGGCGATTATGGGCATACTGAAAGCAGAGGATAGATATAGGCTGATGATGTGATATTTTATTGTACAGGTGAACTATGTACGGAACCCCGAGGGCCGGTCCGGCGAGCCGCCAGCCAGACGTTGTTCAGCTGTATCGGTGCCCACGGTTCACTGCTGGGCAAGCCCGCGTGGCGCGCTCTGCTGGCCGTCCTGTTCCCCATGCTGGACCAGGTACAACCTGCTGTTTATTCAGCTGTCCGGGTCCTACGATAAAAAAAGTAAAGTATGCTACATTTGTTTTTTCGCTCTCGGATCAAGAGACTTTCAATCCGAATTTGGTAAAGTCCATTTCAAATATAGAAGGTCCCATGCCACTTAACAATGTCATTAGGCGTCAACAATAGGATCAGTGATAACCAGAGATCGGATTTTTGTGCGACATCCCTTACTAAATGTCATCAAAATGACTCAATTCAAAATTCAAATTCAAAATATTTATTGTGAGATTATGCATGTCATTAAAGTTGTTACAAAATACTAAGATCAAGATCAAGTTACTAAGATACCTGGCTCCAGACTCTTTTTTGGCGTGATATTTTTTGCATACATCGGTGTACGAGTACGACACGTGCCAATTTGTAGTGGACCAATGAAATGACAAAAGTTTCGAGTGGCATCGGGCCTTCGTATTTGGAATGGACTATAAATCAACACATTCTTAGACTTAAAAAAATGTGTGACATTAGTTTGGGGTCGTCGTTTATACTAATAATAAGTGTTTCAAAGAAGTAATAATTAAGTATTTCACTAAACATCATTTTCACATTTTTCTGCACAGGTCCAAAAGCAGTCAAACATAGCAAGTTCAGAGAAAGTGGACACAGGAGAACACATTCTAATACACCATACGAGAAACACGGCGCAGAAACAGTGGGCCGAAACACAGGTAAGCTTTTTCAAATTATTTTCATCACACTTGCTGTCTAAACGCGCCATTGCTTGCATGCGTAGCGGGAGTAATAGAAATGTCTTTACGTCATAGAATCATATATTGTCTTGAAACTTATTTTTTGTCCGCAAGTGTGATGAAAACTTCTAACACTCTCGTTAGTGATTCCGTACTTACCTCCCTTGATGCACAATGTACTATTCATTACTTTGTGCGAAGGCTTTTAGCTGGTGGTAGGACCTCGTAAAGGGTCCGCCGGGATAGCTACCACCGTCTTACCCGATAACCTGCCGCTAAATAGCAACCCACTTAACAAGCCGCTAGAAATTGTTTGTCCCTTTTGCTCTTATGGACACATTGTAAGACCGAAAGGGACAAACAATTATTAGCGGCTTGTTAAGTTAGCAGACGTTTATGAATAAGGGGGTTAGTACTGTGATCCGGTAAGATAGCCGGTGTAATTACTGGCATAGAGGCAATCCATCTAAGTCCTCAGGGTAGGCAACGCATAGGAGATTTTTTGATCGCTATGTGCATGGGCCTCAGTTCCTGCTTTCAACTGGGCTGAGAGCTCAGTTGTCTACCTTCGTCACATAAAAAAAGGCTTTACTTTTAAGCGAATTCGAATAGATTTCATTCTTTCTTTAGAAAGAGCTAAGGAACTGACATGGTTTTATCAGTGTTTTGTTTTTTTTTTTCCGTTTCGGTTCTCAATAAAGTATCTTCGCAGGTGCTGACCCTATCAGGGGTGTCACGCGTATTCCACTCGCGGTTCCAGCTTCTCTCTACCGTGGGCGACTTCAACCGGTCGTGGGTAGCCTTGCTGGACTACATCACGGACTTCGCGCTGAGGAAGAGTCATGAGGTAAACATTATCACCTGGACCTAGCGTTTGGAAGTCTTGAATCGATTGTACATAATAAATAAAAAAAAGATTTCGTCGATTGAAAACCTCTTTTTTAAAGTCATTAAAAAAATTGATTTGAATTTAACCCTTAAATGCATAGTGATGCATATATGCATCATGTATTTTGGACTCTGTTGACGGCATCTCAGAATTCAAATTTGAATAAATTGTTGTCAAGGTCATGCATTTAAGGGTTAAATTAATGATGATCCGTTTTATTTTAGTGTCAATTCAGTATTATATTACGATCAGAAAAAATTGTACCGGATTTTTTCAAGTTGTTTCAAAAAGCAAAGCTAGCTTCAAGTATTCGAAGAACAAATATAATTAATTTACAGGATATTTTAATGTTTTTACTTTAGTCAAGTCTCCGAAGTTTTAAACCTGACGTAAAATGACCCGCTTCTCGCACTAGAGCCTAAAAAACGCACCATCTGTACAAAAAAATATATTCAATATTGTTTGGTATACCATTGGGTTACTTATTCTACCCATCTACTCAGGTGTCCGTCGCAGCCCTAAAGTCGTTTCAAGAAGTGGTATCCGCGGCCGGACGAGCCCTGGAGTCGTCGCCGGACACCGTCCTGCAGCAGCAGGTGTGGGGCGCCGCGTGGGCAGCGTGGGCTCGCATCGCGTCCGCCGTACCCACCACACCAGGTACCCTGCCTTTAGGAGCTAGAGAAGGGTCTAGAACTCTCACTGCTTAGTGATAAGTGTAAGGCCAGAGTGGACACCCTGCAGTAGCAGGGTGGGACGCCGCGTGGGCAGCGTGGGCTCGCATTGCGTCCGCCGTACCCACCACACCAGGTACTCTGCCTTTAGGAGCTACAGAAGGCCGAAAAGTACGTGAAGCTATAGAAATTAAGAAACATCGGAATTTTAATCAAAATGAGGGGCAAGGAATCTCGTCCGCGTTGAATCCCGTAATTTACAAATGTAAGCGTGGTGAAACATCAATTTTAAAGCCTTTGGATGTTGTGAGTGTTGTGTGTAGACCTAGTGACAACCCTAGCCTAGAAGTGAATAATCAAGATCAAGTGCGGGTAGTTCGAAAAACCCGCGCAGCTCGAAGGTGTTGATACATTCTCTCGCCAGTCTGCCTGCGACCACGGGTGTAACGTCATGCCCGAAACGTCAGGATATAATTAAACGTAAGTTTACGCGATTAAGACCCGTTTGTCTTTAAAATATAGCTAGAGAAGGGTCTAGAACTCTGCATAGTAAGAAGTGTAAGGCCTGAGTGGACATCCTGCAGTAGCAGGGTGGGACGCCGCGTGGGCAGCGTGGGCTCGCATCGCTTCCGCCGTACCCACCACCCTGTGTACCCTGTCAATAGGAGCTGGAGACAGGACTAGACTACGAATAAATAAAACATGGAAGCCGCCCGTCATACTAAATTGCCTTTCAAAAACGGCCCTGAATTTTAGTTGACAAGTGTCACCTTCAATGCATCATCGTAGGTAATGAATTTCTATGTCAACCTATGAAAACAAACCGCCATTTAGAAATAGTTGTGATGATCCATCAAGGTTTTGATTGGCTATATTCTATAAACATTTGTCAAAAGGTGCATTCAGACCAAGCGAACATTCGCTATTCTAACCTCCCACTCTACGAAATTCGATCGTTACACAAAACGTGATTGGTTGATTTCGTAGAGCGGGGGATAGAACAGCGAATGCTCTTTTGGTCTAAATGCACCTAAAGTTGTTGCGCCGAAATATGCGCGGTGTTAACCTTTTGACCGCCAGACGACGAAGGAATATGCCGAGCTCCAGACGCCACGCATACACGATTATTTGCGTGAAATTGAACTTTCCGATTTACCGCGTAAGTCGCTATTGTATCGACGACGTCGACGGCTGTAGCCGTCGTTGGCGTCCGTAGCAAAACTTTCCGGCGTCGCCTGTAGCCGACTGTGGCTGTCAAAAGTTTAAGAAAAGCGCTATGTCCTGCCCATCTTGGCAAATTGAACAATTGTTTATGGGGGCATTTTTGACCTGGCGTTAGACGTCCATGTTATAATTATATGGTCACAGGGACTAGACTTCTCGCTAAAAAAAAGTTGACGTATAATTTGTTTTTTTTTTAATGTAGATTCGTTTTGTTCTTTGACTTATTTGATTATACAGGGTGTAATCGATAAGTGTTTTCAGGCCATAATTCCGTAAATATGAGAGATATCAGAAAGCTTTTAACTGATATCGAAAGTACGTTACCCAACAAATAAAATTACATTAATAACTTTTTCTAAATAGATTAAGTAATATTAAAAATACTAAGTTAAAACGCTCCCATACATTTAGTAGGACGACTTACAGCCTTAAAGAATGTCGAGTGTCGTAAGACATAAAACTGTTAGAGATTCGTTATTCGTACGAATACATTGTGATAAAAATATAATTATACTACCGTTTATGAAATAATTAATCTAACAGTTATTCTTAAATGAAAAAATATTCGTATTAAACTAGTCTTTGAATGAACGGTTACCTACTAAATGTATGGAAGGGTTTGAAGTTAATATTTGTCATATTTCTGATTTTATTTCAAAAAAGTTATTAATGTAATTTTACTCGTTGGGTAACGTACTTTCGATATCAGTTAAAAGTTTTCTGATATCTCTCATATTTACGGAATTATGGCCTGTAAACACTTATCGATTACACCCTGTATAGTGTGACATTGACTTCCGATTTTTTAGCAAGTTTGAGAAAAGCACTTCACACAAGCTTCGCCTGTTACCTACGCACATCCGCGGGTCAATCACTTTTTTATGTTGTTATTCTGTCCCGTCGTCCAGGGGACAACAGTTGTATAGTTTGTTTGAAGAAAGTATCCTGCGAGCTCATGAATGGGTGGCCCATCTTAGAAAAGTAACGTAACTGTCAAAAAATTCAAAGATTTGTAATTTTGTATGGTATAAAACTGTGATTTTAAGGTTGACCCAGGAGAACGTAACCATAGCAAAAAGTGACAAAAAAACCGGTCAAGAGCATGTCGGGCCATGCTCAGTGTAGGGTTCCGTAGTTATCCAAAAACGGCTGGGCCGATTATATTCGAAATAGTTTTATTTTAATAGTATATTACTATAGAGGATGGGAAACGAAGGGTTACAGGCCAAGTAGATATATCTGGCCGAAGGAACTGAGGCCAGATAGGGATACGCGGCCTGTAACCCTGTTTCTCGCCGAGATTTGTATAGTGCTTTTCTCAAACTTGCCATGAAATATAACGAACTGATTTCGCCGAACCATACTATTTAATTTGTAAATAAACCAATAGTACAGTATCATAAAACATAAAAAAAACATTCGCGCCTAACTTTTTTTTTATCTGTTTGAGGTATCCTTTTACCTGGTGGTATAGACATTAGTTCTTAGGTATTTTTTTTTTTCTGTGGCTGAATGTCAAGACCTAGTGTCACAATTTGACGTTTCAAAACAAAAGACAGTTTGTTTGCAGTCCTAGGTGTGGAATAAATACATGAAATCTCTTTACATATCATCTTAGCATATGCCACCGGATACATAGTATTTCCGGGCTTAATTTAAAGTAAGTAACATCAACATTCCGTAGCAAGTTTGAGAAAAGTATTCTATAAGCCCACTATTCATGTCGATGTCTATTCAAGCCCACTCTGTAACTTGATGCCAAATAAAATCTGTCTATGTCATGATTTTTTTCATATTTTTCGGACCTACGGATCAAAAGTTAGAGGGGGGACGCAATTTGTTTTTCTTCTGGAGCGATTATCTCCGAAAATATTGACTTTAGAAAAAAATATTCTTTCAAGACCCTTATTATTTTTAAGAGACCTATTCAATGATACCCCACACTATAGAATTACAGCAAATAAAAAAAATCATACCCCTTCACCAGTTGGGGTGGTACCCGATTTTTTTTTTAGTTTTTAATATACCACACATACCTGTACCAAATTGCAGATTCCTAGTATTAACGGCCACTGACCTATGCTGCGGACAAACGGACAGACGGACATGGCGAAACTATACTTTAGGGTTCCGTTTTTGCCATTTTGCGGCGCACACCCTAAAAAGTGATTGACCCTTGGCCGAATATACCTGCGTAGCCTGCTAAGTTTGGTTTCCCGGCGTCTGCAGTAATGTGCTATTTCTCCTCAGTGCCAGAGGATGGAAAGGCAGTGGACGCGTATGCGCCCTCTCTGAACTTCCTCACGACCCTGGTCCAGATCTTCCCGCTCATCTTCCAGCACATTCGACCCACGTGAGTACTTTCTGTAGCTTTACTAGTTCGTTGACTCTGAAAGTGGCCATTTTGTATTGTATTCTGGCAATTTTTCAGCAACTTGACATCAAACGTGCACAAGGTCATCAAAAAAAAATTTTTTTTAATATTTTCTTCGTTTATTGTGTTTTACATATTGCGTGTTTGTCAACAGCTTCACAGCCCGAGACGTGGAGAAACTGGGCGCTTGTCTATGCCGCGTCTGCTGCGTGCAGCCCGCCCCCTGCGTGGACTCCCTCCCCCTCGCCCCCGCCAGCCTGCACGCGCTGCACGCTATAGACACCGTGCACAAGGTACACGCAGACAGCTAGACTACCAACTCATGAGCAGGAACACATCATTTAATGAGACGAGAGAAGGTTCCTCTGTCCCACAAGGGAGGTGACATTCGCTGTGCCCCCACCCTCTCTGTAGACGTGGTTTGAAACAAGGATCGAACCGATTTTTTGGAAAACTGTTAATTACATAAAATTTTGAGTACTATATCGTCCTATTATTGCAAATACATCTGTTACGACATTGTGGGGTTATTTCAAGACCGCAAAAACACTGCACCAAAAATGCTGGAAATCGTATGATCTCTGGTAATTAAACGACATCATATTTTGAAATTACTCTATTAACACATTTTTAATTTGCCGGTGGTAGGACCTCGTGCAGGGTCCGCTCGGATAGCTACCACCGTCTTACCCGTTAACCTGCCGCTAAATAGTACTGTTTTCCGGTTTGGGGGTATGATAGCCGTTGTAATTACTGGCATAGAGGCAATCCATGTAAGTCCTCAGGGTAGGCAGCGCGTAGGCGATTTTTAGTCGCTATGTCCATGGGCGTCAGTTTTTGCTTTCCATTAGGTGGGCTGAGAGCTCAGTTATCTACCTTCATATTCGTATTTCTTTTAATAGTTGTCAGTTTAATGTTGTAACTCCACTGTCTGATCACTAACCTTACATATTGTTGCAGGAAGCGTTATCCCGCCACGAATTGCTCCCAGCGCTGTTCTCCGCCCTCACGTCCCTCGCCCAGACTTGTTCTGGAGCCGCCAGGACCCGGTGCCTCTCCGCAGCCGCCCAGCTGTACCAGGCAGCCCCGGCCGCCTCCGCCGCCGCCGCGCCGCAGCTGCTGCAGGTGATGCAGCAGTACCCTCACACAGCAGCTGTACCAGGCAGCCCCGGCCGCCTCCGCCGCCGCCGCGCCGCAGCTGCTGCAGGTGATGCAGCAGTACCCTCACACAGCAGCTGTACCAGGCAGCCCCGGCCGCCTCCGCCGCCGCCGCGCCGCAGCTGCTGCAGGTGATGCAGCAGTACCCTCACACAGCAGCTGTACCAGGCAGCCCCGGTGTCTGGTCTAGCAGAATTCTTACACAGCAGCAGCACGAGGACCCAACAACTGGTACAGCAGTGGCAGGCAGGTGCCTGCCGCTACAGCAGGTGATTCCGAGGTTCGGAGCCGAGCAGTACACTCAGTTCTTATATATTATCCTCAGCTCACAGCACGAGCGGCCAGGACCCGCTGCTCCGATGGTAGAGTTGAGCTGTACCAGGCAGTTCCAGCACTTGCATGAATCCCTAGTACTAATGATGTTCCTTGAAAACCAACTGTCATTGGTCAAAGTCGTAGTGTTACTTCGACCTCTTACCATTATTTCCGACCATCAAAACAAGGTTACACATTTGTCAGCTGATAATTCAGCGTGGATATTTTTGAGACACCAAAGCACGCCCAAAGAATTGGAGTCCAAAATGTACAAAACTGCAAAAATGCACGGCCTGAGCTTGAATTCATTCGAAAATAGGCCATCAATTTATGCAGCTGGGGAATATTCGGCATTTTTACAACGTCATTATCGTCCAAGTATTGTTACGAGAGATAACCCTAAGAATGTTATTTTAATGTAAACGTAATTCAGTACCAATCCTAAGTCCAACATAAACAATGTGGTTGCTGCTCGTCCTTCCGTTTCGATAATAATCGCAGGACAACATCGACGAAATCGAGCGGTTAAAACGTTCCTCGAAGAATCAGCTAATAGTGCGTAGAGTTTCGAGTGATACATTGTTAGGATAGTATTTGAATAAATGTATTTGTTGCCGTGTGGTGACGGCAGTAAGAATACATTTGTCACCACCCCAACTCCTCCTGTGGGTGTCGTAAGAGTCGACTAAGGGATTGAAGTGCCACTGACTATTTTTTGATAAAAGATTGATGATGGGCAGCAGCGTCATCATAGTGTACACATTACTGCGATCGCCAATCCGCTTGCCCGGCGTGGCGATTATGGGTATTGACCTCCTAATGCGTCTATACGCATAGTTAATAGGAGGGGCCTACGTCCAGCAGTGGACTATCATAGGCTGATGATGATGATGATTGTTCACAGGCTCTCCACGCAGCTGCGAATAAGTCCATAGCTGACAGAAAAAAAAATATCGACACGCCAGACGACTCCTCGCAGATCTCCACCCTTTTGTTACAAGTGAGTTTTACACCGCGGTCGCTTATAAACATACGGTTTGACATACTACCGACTATGGTTTCTGCTTGAGACTTCTCGAGATTTTTGGCTACATTCGAGACGGGAAAACATTTCAGGTGCTCGAGATTTCTCGAGTTCGACAACTTTACTTTTTCGCCGCGTACAATACCCCCGGTGTTTTTACAAACTGTTTTTGCTAATTAACTCGACAACAGCGTCAACCACCGAATCATAAAGCCGCCAAAATCCAATCGAATCGAATGAGCAAGCCATCAGTACTTTTGACTTTGAAGAATTTAATGTCTATGAATCTACAGGGAAACTAACCCAGCTTATTATCAAACCGGAACCAGAAAGGGATTCGAAAGTACTGTTGACACATGTTGTTACTACTAATTTTAAGATGTATTTTAATTTAAGTTTTACCTTTTTACACCAAATAAATGAATTATATTCTATTTTATTCTAGTGAGTGATAAATTAATTTATCGTCTGTAAGTCTCTTAAACTATGAATAGATGAATATAACAATTAATATATCCCAAATTGATTTATACACTGTTGTGTCAACAGTACTTTCGAATCCCATTCTAATCGCAGTTTGATACATCAACAGAAGATGATCATGTGTTCAAAAAGGCTCACAATTATATTATTATCTGAAATATAGGTGTTAGCAACCGGTCTACCGCTGGCGAGAGAGCAGCCGGACGTGTACGAAGAGTTCTGGGAGACGTTGCCGGGCGTGCTAGAAACGTTTATGTTCGAAGCACCGTGAGTATCCATTTTTTCTTGTAATTTTTCAGCCTCCGTAGCTTAGCTGGTAGTGACCCTGCCTACGAAGCTGGAGGTTCCGAGTTCAAATCCCGGCGAGGGCATTATTTGTGTATTTATTTATCACATATATTTGTTCCTTGGTCAGGGCTATCTATGTATCTATCTATTATACAATATATCGTCGCTTAGTACCCACATGACAAGCCTTAATTGAGCTTACCGTGGGACTAGGTTGATTTGTGTAAGATGTCCCAAGATATATAAGATATATGTAGTTCACTTGGCTCGTTGAGTCGACGACATTCGTAAGATTGCGAGACACTTCTGGGTTAGATTGGCTCAGGACCGAGATGAGTGGCGTACTAGAAGAGAGACCTATGCTCAGCAGTGGGTGATAAAATGATGATGATGAATTCACGGAAATGTATTGAATATGAGGGCCACTTTATGTAAAGTCGACCCCACACTTATTTTTTTTGGATATGGATCTTTTAATATGATTTTCACTCAGAATCGCGAGCTCTTTCGATACTAATGGGAAAAAAACATTGTCCCAAGGTTTTTTCCATTGCGTTACTATTTTTTTTATACATTTTGTATGGCGGTAACTGAATGGAAAGTTCGAAAAAATATAAATTTTGGAACAAAGTTTTTCTTCTATTACGGCCGAAAGAGCTCACGATTCTGAGTAGAAATCATATAAAAAAATACCTGTTTCAAAAAAGTCCCCCCCACTTTGAAAAAATGGCACATGTGCACATCCGACGAACTGTGTCCAGACTTACGTCGCTTGGAAACCGAACTTAACAAGATTTGTGTTTCTATTCGGTCTCGTTACGCTCGGACGAATATATCTACGCAGCCTGCTAAATTTGGTTTCAGTAATGCATTAAGTCTTTGCTATTACAGTAAGTCTTTGCTAACGTAGTTATCATCTACTATTGCCCGACATTGTCTTTTGTTCATTCTTGAATATTATTCGCAGAGCCTTTAATTTATATCTTGTCTCCCCACAGTGGGTCGGGCACCGACGGCTGCGCCCGCGCCCTGGTGGGCGTCATCCGCGACGAGATCCTCCGCGGCCTCCCCCCCCTCCCCCCGCGACACGTGCGCGCCGCCCTGGCGCTTGTGCGCGCCGGCTCGCTGCACACCGCACCGCCGAGTAAGTCTACCACCTTCTAGCTGAGATTATACGCTTTTCACTTCTAGGTTAGGGCTGTCCTAAAGCCTACACGCAACACTCACAAGTCTCACAACATCCAACGGCTTCAAAATGGATGTTTTTAGCACGCTTTCATTTATAAATCCAGGATTCCACTCGCGCTCGTGCGTGCCGGCTCGCTGCACACCGCACCCCCGAGTGAGTCTACCACCTTCTAGTTGAGCGGGTTTTCCGAACTACCCGCACTTGGTCTTGATTATTCGGTTCTCACTTCTAGGTTAGGGCTGTCCTAAAGCCTACACGCAACACTCACACGTGTCACAACATCCAACGGCTTCAAATAGTACATTACGACACAAGTGCGAAAAATATGAAATTCGAAACGAGTGGCGATGTTTTAAATCGACACGAGTTACGAATTTCGTTTTTGCACGTGTCTCGTACGACGTTTTTTAGTACAGATGGCCCTCCGAAGTTTTGGACCTGACGTAAAATGACACACTTCTCGCACTAGAGCCTGAAAAACACACCATCTGTACTAGAAATGGATGTTTTACCGCTCTTTCATTTATCCAGGATTGCACGCGGAAGAGTTTCCTTGCCCCTCATTCTCTAAATTTTTAAACCTGTATCTGTATCTTTCTATACCTCGAGTGAATTAAACCCTAGCTAAACGGAACTAAAGCGGATCAAATATTTCTTTCAGAGGGGGGCATAGACGTGGAGGGGAGTAAGTATACTTTCGTCACCACCCCAACTCTTCCCGCGGGTGTCGTAAGAGCCGAGAGATTGAAGTGTCACTGGCCATTCTTTGATATAAGATTGATAATGGGCAGCAGTGTCATCATAGTGGACAGGACACATTACTGCGATCGCCAATCCGCTTGCCTAGCGTGTCAATTATGGGGATTTACTTTCCTGATGCGTGTACACGCGTAATTAATAGGATATGCCTACGTCCAGTCCAACTGTGGACTGAGATAGGATGATGACGGTAATTTATACTAAAATCTATTTTTTCAGTCGTTAACACGTTCGCCTCCGGTACTGTTTCACTAAGTGCTTATACTATGCCGATCGAAATTATCTGATAGAAATCCTATGCCAGTGACACGTATGTGACCGAAAAGATTGTACTCCTATGCCGGTGACACAGCACTGTGTCAAAAACGTTCGTATTTCGATGCCACTGGCATAGGAGTGAGAACTTGCTAGTGGCATAAGAATAAGATTACCTTGATCACGTATGTGTGTCACTGGCATAGGAGTACAGTTTTTTCGGTCACATATGTTTGTCACCGGCGTCGAACGTGTTAAAAAGCAGCACCTAGCACTAGGTATGCTAGGTGCTGCTTTGCCCAATGTGGAGGGGGGAGTCAGTGCCCCCATTTACCCCCCCCCCCTGCTCCTAGTTTTCACGTAGTATTTTTTGGTCTCTGAATCCCTGCTTGATCTAAGTTCAATTTGTTATTTGCACAGATAACGAACTAGAACTCCGCGAGAGAGAAGAGTTCGCTCGCGCGTGCTTCGAGACGTTACTGCAATTCTCCATGCTGCAGGACGTCGCGCTGTCCGGCGTCGACGGTGAGTAACGCGGTGGTGGCTAACGAGCATATCGTCGGCTGACAACCAAAACTCACTATAACAACTGTCACTACTGTGATAGGCTAGCACAATCCTACACGTTCGTCACGTAGACAACGTAGTAGAGATTAAATGTTGATTAAACACCTCTCCATGACGATAAAGGATTGCCTCTTACAACACGTACAAATTATGTATATAAGAGTACAATTCATTAGAAGAAGAGGGCTTACTGAGTAATACAATGGTTTAAACTTATCATAGTGTTTTTATATGTCACTCCCCCTCCTTGACACTGTGCCTATTACACTACTCTTAGCAACCTCTTATGTTAGTATTGAATGAGAACTTAGATACGATCTCTATTTTAAGTACAGTACCGGCCAATAATATATCACATACAGGTTTTTTTCAGTAGATTTATTTTTATTTTTGTAAGTGTTTTTCACACTTTCCATCTCACGACTATAGATAGTCTAGGCATAGGCCTTTACACTAGCGATGAAAAAACTGGTCATCATGTAGTGATTTTTTTATAAAGAGATTTTGCGTAAGGCATGTATTTCTTAGTAAAATTCTTTTTTTTACTACAGCTATTTTAGCAATATGCTGTGTCTCCAATTGCAATTCACAATACTTAATTGCAGTATTCATCATTAAACTGTGCAAAAGTACCAACATAATATGCTATCTACATGCGAACATGTGCCGCTTACTCTATACACGCTCATACAAAAAGTCACGAATGTGATATATTATTGGCCGGTACTGTAGGTATTTGTTACTTAGTGAGTTTTGGTTGTCAACCGACGATATGGTCTGGCTAGTGGTAGGCAGCTACAGTGACCTCTGGGCGAAACTTTACAATAGGCTTTTTTACTATTTTTTTCTGTGTCATGTTATAGCCTCCTGCCGCCCAAAGATCTATTAAAAGGTCTTACAAAAGAAATTCTATTCTATTTCCTTCACTAATAATTCAAAATTCATTGGCGAATTATTGTCTGGGCGGCAGGAAGACAGACAGACTGCTAAGTTATAGAAATATTACTGTAAAAACTACTTCAATATCATATAAACTCGCCGATAATAGTACAAACAGCAACACTCCTAACTGACCATTAAAGACAGAGCAGAGAGAAAATGAAAGAGATAAATATATTTATATTAATGTCAACTTCAAATTAAATAATACACGGGAATGTTGATTGTTCGCACTGTTCGCAACTTGGTCGAATAATACAAATCGGGATCCGAAATCTTATGAGACTGGTATCACGACTTCGGCCGAACTCTGCTGACCAATGGGGCGGCATTGCTACGGTTAACCAATGATCGCTCGCGGTTTTTTCAGAAGGTGACGTTACCATGGTTACGTAATAACAAAAACGTTTAACCAATGATTGAACGCGATTTTTCCGGAAGCTGACGTTACTATAGTTACGTTATATATAACATCCGCTTTAGTCCTGGAGACGTCAATCTAACTTCAGAGCCGGTAATTTGACTACTAGGCTGCTATGTAGAAATTTTCGTTCATTTTCCTTTCAACGGCTGTCACTGTCAGATATTTTTTCAAAGTTAGAATTTCAGCCCAGAAACTATGAAGTCTCTATTAAACATTTATATGGCTACTGACAGATTAAAGGATTATAGGTAGACTGTCAA
>JALPQI010015036.1:0-30439 GCA_025490895.1 Thaumatotibia leucotreta | reverse complement strand
CATCAAAATGACATTAACGTTTCGCTGGAGGGTAGATTGACAGTTACACACATAATACAAATAAAGTACTCGGATATATTTTTGCCTGTGGCTGAATTGTATCGCGTGCTAAGCTTGTTTGGCTCATTTTTAAAACTAATAATTTAAATGTTATTGTAACGCCACTTTCCGTTAACTGGAACACAATTTCACTTAGTTTTTAAGCCTTTACAATATGTCTAAATTGCTAATATTGACACACGAATGATACTCCGAAATTTCTTACGTTGATCAAACTAATGATATTAAAAGGTGAACGTTTTAGTAAAAACGTCCCACTTTGTCGCTACGTGTGAGGATTAGATTGGCTCGTACCTTCAAACACATTAAATCTCTAAGTGCCCTTACGGCAAGTAACAAAGTGGGACGTTTTTACTAAACGTCAATTTAATTATTTTATAACGGTTTTTATAACACTTTTCCCAAATTTCAAGCAGCTTGTGATCGATCCTGTTCCAGGATGCTTAGCCATGTTGCCAATCGCTAGCGCTTGGTAGCGTATCGTAGTTTTCCCTCTCTGTCACCCTTTCATATTAGTGCGACAAAGACAGTTAGCTGCCTTTCGTTTACGATTGACAATTAAGCGTTAGCGATTGGCAACTTGTCTAAGCACCTATGTTATTTTTATTAATAACCTGCCGCCGCCGCACCACTGTGGCAGTATGAATACATTTGTCACAAACCCAGCTCTTCCCGAGGGTGTCGTAAGAGTCGACTAAGGGATTGAAATGTCACTGACCATTCTTATAATGATGGGCAGTAGCGGCTTCATAGTGAACACTACTGCGATCGCCAACCCGTTCATCGTGGCGATTATGGGCAATTGGGCATTACCTCCTAATGCGTCCATTCAAAATTCGAAACACTGTCATGCGGTCTCATTGGCCAATTGTGCACATCTCCGCTCCTCTCCGCCTCAGTGGAGCCGCACCCTAAGTCCAGCAAGTCATTAGATAAAGTTTTATAGAATGTTATGCAAAATCTCTACCTATATTTTATTCAATTAATATGTAAGTCGTCTTCTCTTTTACAAGCTTGCTGCGCCCAACAGGGTCCACACTAAGTTTCAGTAATTAAATAGCTGTAAAACTTTATGTTCACATAATAGGTACCTTGACCTTGTAAACTGTGTGGAAGCAATAATAGTACATTGTGCATCAAGGGAGGTAAGTACGGAATCGCTAACGAGAGTGTTAGAAGCCCGACGCCTTTATGACTCGAGTTAGTATTCCGCTTACCGACCGTGATGCATACAATGTTTTTCATCAGTTTTATCACACTTGCTAACCATAAAATAAATTTTAAGACATAATATTATTAAATGACGTACTGACATTTCTATTACTCCCTAGGGAATATCACTTTTCTATTACTCCCGCTACGCGCGCAAGCAATGGCGCGCTTTGACAGCAAGTGTGATGAAAATTATTGAGTATTGAGTGGAAAGAAATATGCTGACGATGGTTAATAAAATGAACTGAATGAAGATTTATTTTTTAGTCGTTTACAATAATACCTTAAAATTTATGAAAATGTTTAACCAGGTGCAAGCTCTAATTTATATTCAGCTTTGTAATGCGTATTCTTACAAAGCCGAAGAATTTCTTACAACCAATAGTTACTTAGTTATTTTCTACCTTAGTGCAATGGAATAAGACCCGGTGTTGATAGAAAAGATTTTCATATTTAATAAAATGTCCATGAATATTCTCCGTTGAAATAAAGTTATTCATGTTCATATTTTAATTTTATGCATTTCTAATGATGCAGCTAATCCGCAGGGCACTTACGCATAACATATTAATCGAGTATTTGTGTGTAAATCTCGTTTTAAGTCTGAGATAATACTTTAAACCATAATTAACATAATTTGAAATCCACTTTATACAAAACAGATCGTGTGGCTGCTCTGATTAAAAGTGGCAAGGAAACTTTGTTGGAATATGTTGAAATAAAACATTATCTAATGCATCATATAATCACATCATCTGCTGGACAACGGCCTCTAATTAGCCTATGCGTATGGACGCATTAGGAAGTAATTAAAATGGCCATAATCGTTTTCTATTTCTTTTGTATGTATGTATGTTACCCGATATCTACGAGAATCGTGAACCGTTTTTTTTTGTAATTGAACGTGTATAACCCCGAGATGGTCCCGTTGGCACCAAGTTGAAGTCTGATGATGGGATCTTGGAGAAATCGAGGGATCTCTTCAAATTTTATATTAGGTGTATGGCACTTTTGGTAATTTTCATTAATTTACAAGAATTTGCATTCAGAAAGTAGCATTTGAGGAAACCAATGATGGAAACAAATCGGGAATCTTGGAGTAATCGGTTGAAATCGGTTTTTGAAATTTTTAATTTGGTGATTATTATACAGCCGTGTGGTGACGGCAATAAGAATACATTTGTCACCACCTCAACTCCTCCTGCGGGTGTCGTAAGAGTCGACTAAGGGATTGAAGTGTCACTGACCATTATTTGATAAAAGATTGATGATGGGCAGCTGCGTCATCATAGTGGACACATTACTGCGATCGCCAATCCGCTTGCCCAGCGTGGCGATTAGGGGTATTTTCCTCTTAATGCGTTTATACGCATAGTTAATAGGAGAGGCCTACGTCCAGCAGTGGAATATCATAGGCTGATGATGATGATGATGATGATGATGATGATGATGATGATGATTATTATAAACCCATCCAACATAGTCTTTCACATCATACTAAGCCGTCCTCTCAAAAGGTTGTATTGTTCTTGCCATTGAATAGCTTTGCATTTTGTTTTGACGAAACGGTTTCAAACAAACGCAATGTAATCGGATGCGGACTATTGTGAACCATTCCAGATACGAAAGGGATTAAGTTTACTGCATTTCACGTGAAATTATAACGTTTTCGTAATGGAGAAGTAAGAGTATAGGGTGACCATTGTGGTGGAGGTAAATGAGCTAATTTTGCTTGTAAAAAATGTTATAAAGTTCAGTTGGGTTATTAGTCTTTTCTAGTCAATTCAAATCAAACTCTCTTATTCAAGTAAGTTTATTAAATAAGCATTTTTTAATCGTCTGACACAATAGCAAGAAAAAAACCTAACCTAACCTAACCTAACCCTACACCACTGACCTGAGAAGAAGCAGTAAGAAACTTAGCGGGACTTTTTTTTTTCAAAACTGTAATAATATTAACTCTTAAGATGCATTTAGACCAAACGAGCATTCGCTTATTCTATCCCCCACTCTACGAAATCAGCGAATTTCGACGAATCACGTTTTGTGTAACGAACGAATTTCGTAGAGTGGGAGATAGAATGAGCGAATGCTCGTTTGATCTAAATGCATCTTTACATGTTCATATTTACTTTTTTGTTCGTAAGAGATTGAAACTACTTATTTACGGTTATTGACATATATTTATAAACATCAACAAACACGGTGTTTCCCGAGTCACCTACAACCTCGCACACGTTGTATAATATATATTAATTCATACTGACACTATGGTACAACCTTAAGTATGGAACAAACCCCAAAATCGCGACAAAACTTTTTCAAACTGAGGCTGTGAAACAGACTATAAAATCTTATAAAATTTAAATGAAACGGAAACATGATACAACTATTCTCTTCTGTCGGTTTTGATATAATCAAGTTTTTTGGAGGTAATTAGGACCCTTGGTGGGATCGCTGTATAACGGCTTTTTTTGGGGTTTCTTAGAAGGGCTTAAGTGAGTGATGTTTAGTATTGAGAAACGTGTTTTGGTATTAAGATCGGTAGCGGAAGAGATGGGGTTGGTTAATTATAGGGTAATGGTGTTATAAAATCATGGGGTTATGGACTTGAGATGTAGGTATAGAGTTGAGAATAAAATTATTACCTACGGAATTTTATCGTCTGATGACTCCGTAGATATAAAAATAGCAATTCATGATTTAAAAAAAAAACTCTTATTATCATACATTTTAGGTGGTTTTCTTAAGCGGTCTACATTTTTCTCTCCACAAACCGACCTAACGACAATTTTATTTTAAAGTTTTTTGGGTTTATTTATAAATTTAGGGAAATTCCAATACATTATCCGATTTAAAAATTGATTTTACCTACATCATAAATATTTTGAAAAAATATTTGAAATCTGCATGTTTGCATTATTTTCTATGAATAAAACCACCTGACCCGTATTCATCGACCGAGTGTGTATAGTATAATGATTTTGTTTTTCGATATTGGATACTCTCAACTGTAATTTGTAGTACAAAAGGCTTTTTTATTTGGTATTTTATTAACTACCTATAACATAATGAGCGCTTGTCGAACACGAACAGCACCGAGCACTAGTACTTCTAATACATTAATTTCCGTATTTCTTTAAACAGTCGTTAATACCTATTTTCTAGGAATCTTAAATACATACAAGTAAGCAATACATTTTCTAGAGTCACGCTAATAAACTGCGAACAAAAGAGTTCAACGCGTGCACTTGAACCAATATTGACACATTATCCTCGGCGGGTGGACTCAATTCCCATTCAATAATTCCATATTCATTATCCCCAATTGGATATATGAAATTCATATTCTACTCGTATTTCTGATGAAGGAGCCCAGTAGCCGTAGCAAGTGTTTTAAAATAAGGTATCCTACGTTACGTTGGACGATTGGAGGAAGAGAGGGGAGGCTTTTGCCCAGCAGTGGGACACCAAATAGGCTATGAAAAAAAAAAAAAACGTTACGTTACGTATCGAGTAAAAGTAAAACCTATATTGTCATACATTTCAATGCAGTTTTGTTTCTTTTTAAAAATGTGTCTCCCTTAAGTAAAATGAGCTAACTTAAGAAATTAAAGTAGTTTCCCTCCGGGACCCACTTATTTTTCTACACTGTATACTGTTGAAGAAAAATATAATACGTAAAAATACAATATTTTGGGGGTCTGGGTCACGGTAATTGTATCATGCTGATGGATATATTAAAAGTTCTAAATTCCCAAATTGCTCCTCTCGCCTCTACTCATTCTTATGTTATAGAAGTAGTTTAAAAAATGCTATATAATTAATCACATTTTAACCCAAAATAAAGACTTGTGAAAAGGTATTATATTTTATCGCGTGCTTTTTCGAAAATAAATCTCGAAAAAAAAAATTGATGCCAACCCTAGCCAGACTTGACTTCGCTGAGAATTGCTGATATTTAACGAAACAATTTTAATAGCTTATCTGAGGTTCTGTGCACACTTGCGATTTATTTGCGAGTGAGTTTTGTATGAACGCGAAATCGCGATTTCGCCACGTGCAATTTTTGTATAGAAATCGATTTCAAATCGCCCAAGTGAATCGCTAGTGTGAACTGTGAAGGGCCTGTTCAGTAACAGGCCCTTAAAGAGTTTAGTTTAATTAGTAGTAAAAACTAAACGCGGATATGTATTGAAACATTCTAGGAAAGTGGTCGTTCAACCCACGAACAATGGCCGCAGAAATCTGTGAACTATTTCCAGACTCTTGGCAATGATACTTGTTTCATTATTGACTGCACAATGGGATTAATTTGGAGTAAAAACTATAATGGCGAAATAAATGAAATTATTGAGAGTAAAGTTACACGTAATGTACTTGTTATGCTATTCCATGATAGTCAGGGGGAAGGTATTATTACCTTCTCTCTTATCCCTTTATAGGGCACCACTCTCAAAAACGACCACCGTACAGCACTATCTTTTTGTATTTTTTTCTTGTACAGAATTTTTCGTACTATGTAATGGCATTGAGGCTTGAATCCACGATTTTTTTGAGTATTAAAAACTAGATAAAATCTAAAATAAAGCGAAGGGTGAAGACATGTGAAGATGTATATCGGCATGCGTAAACCAGCGGCATAGCATAGGTACACATTCTACCTACATCTTCGCAAAATATGGAAAAGTAAAAAAAAAATAAATAAAGTTTTCAAAAGGTACTTTCACCAATAAAAAATATTTTCATTGAAAAAATAAAAATAAACATAAAATAGAACGATTAAAAAATCAATTTGACCTAATGTCACATGACGTTTTATTGGTTCTTTTAGCCTCAAGAAGAGGGTTAAAATTTGCCCTTTCCTTCTTGACACGGTGTATATGGTAGCTGAATTGAAAGTAATAATTATGCAAATGTTATCGACATCGGTCGAAAGCCTCGATATTTATAGCTTATGACTTATAAGCCATCTTATCTGCTTCGATTAATTTCTCGCTCCGCCATCTTCGATTCATTGGCATGAAAGTCGCTTATCCGATAAGTAAATTGAAAAGAGTAACTGTAGACTGGTATGGATTATCAATGTTAAATATCAGCCATCTATTCTTATTGGTGCGAGTGTGATCGGCTAAGAATGGTATCAAAAGAAGATAAAAATTATATCAATTTATAGTCTACTTACATAGGATGATTGGGCACTAATGTCTAGGTATGTATTTTCAAGCTGTGGCTAGTTGTGCTTTGGCCATGGTCCTTACCTTTATACTCGTATCTAAGTATAGTTCGAGAAATATAATTTGACCGACTGTTATCTTACTTACGACCTTTTGTTTTGCGTTAACACTTACTAGACAATCAGCAGCCCAGCACTTTTCTATTGTTAATGACGCAAAACAAAAGGTCGTAAGTGAGATAAGAGTCGGTTAAATAATATTTCCGGAACTATATGGGTCGTTCTTGCGTTTCGTTCAAAAAACAACATTTTTTGAGAATCGTTTTTTTTTTCTTTTTTATGTCTTGTTGTTATATACTTAGATTGAAATACCTATTAATATAATAAATCAATAAAAGGCACATATATAACTATAACATTTATGAGTAAAAACGATGGAAAGGAATGAGCCCACCGAAGGCAATGAATTTTGCATGGAAAGTAATAAACACGCTTGGAAAGTAATGATAAACAAAGGGTATGATAATGAATTTAAGTGTAAGACGGTGAATTTAATTAATGTATATGTATACAAATAGGCATAGGTATTCAAATAATTCAACAAAAATGCTAAACAATCTTATAACAATAAATATAAAAAGATGTTTCTTGAAACACTTAAAGAAAACAATATTAAGCAAAAAATTAAGCTCTCAATAAATTTTGGAGCACATTTAACAGCTCTAACAATAATAGTTATGTATTACACTTTAATAATGTGTAAATAGTGTAAAAACCCCTCAGAATCTGTTCCATTCTGTCATTCACGATTGGATAACGCCAAAAGCTTGGAGCAGGAGTGTGGTGATGCTATTTTTCAAAAAGGGTGACACCACTCTACTGAAAAATTACAGGCCATCTCACTCCTGAGCCATATGTATGTGTAGGTTCTCGAGAGTCATAGGCTGGATGACTTTCAACCTCCCGAACAAGCTGGTTTCCGAAAAGGTTTCAGCACCGTGGGCCACATACATGCGTTGTGGCAGGTTATACAGAAAACGGAAGAATATAAACTGCCCCTGTGCCTAGCATTCGTGGACTACGAAAAAGCCTCGATTCGATCGAAATATGGGCTGTGCTGCAGTCTCTTCAGCGGTGCCAAGTCGACTATCAGTATATCGAAGTATTGAAGTGCTTGTACAGAAACGCCACTATGTCGGTCCGCCTGCAAGACCAGAACTCGAAACCGATTCCAGTGCAGCGGGGTGTCAGACAAGGAGATGTAATATCCCTGTTCACCCAACACTGTTCACCGCTGCACTGGAAGATGTTTTTAATGTTATGGAGTGGGAAAGACGCGGCATCAATATAAACGGCGAGTACCTACATCACGCAATGCACCTTCGATTTGCCGACGACATAGCCGTTATGGCTGAGACCGTTGAAGATCTCAGTGCAATGCTCGATGACCTCAGTAGAGCCTCCGGGCGAGTTGGTATGAAGATGAATTTGGAAAAGACGAAAGTCATTTTCAATGCTCAAGAAGTACCATCGTTACAGTCAGAGGCTCTACTCTCGAAGTTGTTGACGAGTATGTCTACCTGGTACAAACTGTTCAGTTAGGTAGGTCCAACTTTGTGAAAGAGGTAAATCGTCGAATCCGACTTGGCTGGGCAGCGTTCGGAAAGTTGCAAAAAGGCTTCTCATCGAATTTACCGCAGTGTCTTAGGTCGAAAGTCTTTGACCAGTGTGTGTTGCCAGTGATGACTTACGTTACGGTACGGAGACGTGGGCGCTTACTATGGGCCTGATCAAAAAGCTCAAAGTCACTGAAACGGCAATGGAGAGAGCAATGCTCGGAGTTTCCTTGCGTGAGCGAATCAAAAACGAAGAGATCCGCAAGAGGACCAAAGTCACCGACATTGCTCTCAGAATTGCCAGACTTAAGTGGCAGTGGGCTGGGCACATCGCCAGAAGATCAGATGGCCGATGGGGCCAGAAGTTGCTGGACTGGCGACCACGTACCGGAAGACGCAGTGTGGGCAGACCTCCCACAAGATGGTCCGACGACCTGTTCAAGGTCGCGGGAACCCGCTGGAAGCAAGCAGCGCAGAACCGGTCATATTGGCGATCATTGGGGAAGGCCTATGTCCAGCAATGGAAGTTTTTTGGCTGAAATCTTCTTCATTGTTATTAGTACAGGAAGCATTGGTTATACTTGTCTGCCCAAATCCAAAAGCTAATGTTCCAATGTGTTTTTGGTGATCACATGGAAGGTAGCTAGTCAAGCAAATGAAACAGCTTAATGATCTTAAGGCCACACTGTACGGTAACTCTGTAGACCATAGCACTTGGTGAACTTTAATGGTTCCTTTAAAAGCAGGCACGTTAGTTGGATTTTTTTTTCTCTGGATGTCATTGTCGGGTATCACGTATATTATTTTAATCTCTTGGACGCTGTCACGAATTAATTTGACAAAATCTTCAAAACAGCCGACATCTCCACCATATCGAACAAAGTCGTCTGCAGCTCTTTTAGTCACCGCCCCAATGCCATCAGCAGCGCCCTTTCCGTAGCCAGTTTCTTGGTAATTCCAACTCACAATAATTTTGAGCGAAGGAAACTGTAGGTGCAATTGCGCGATCATGTAGGATTAGCTGTATTACTATAGCTGGTGATCTAGATCAATCAAATACATCTTATATAAATATAATTGTAAAATGTAGGTACTTAAAATTAATAGTTAAGAAAACACTCATCACTTTCCATTGCTGCTCATTCCTTTCCGTGAGTTTTTTTTCACTAAATAGAATGGAATGAATTGGAAAGTAATGAATATTTGATCTTAGAACGTTAATTACCTATGTTTATCTAGTGTGATATCTATTACATTTAATATTCAGGTAATAATTCATAATAAGAGTAGTAATCAGCTAAAACGCTTAAAAAGAAAACAAAATTTACTGAATTGGGCCCCAGACAGTAATGAAGCCAACCTCGTGACAAAATTCTCTCCGCGTCACAATATCGTAATTTTTTTCTTAATGAGTGGAGCTAAGTCCGTCAGCATCGGAGTGCGCTGACATACTAACCGGGGGGAAGACGTGCGAGCAGGACACAGGCCGTCAAAAGGGCCCGTGTTGTTCAAAACATGCATAGTCTTCATCGAGGAATGGAATGAAGATTTTGATGTGACAAAAGTAAAAGTTCGATTCTTGTAAGGTTCTAACTATCTTAAAAATATATCAGCGTCAATATTACTTTATTAATATATCACTTAACGCGACCAAAAGGTTTTTAATGCGTTCAAATTAAAAACTAGTTCGTCATAAAATTTCAAAGTTTTGGAAAGGTAGTTAGACTCAGGAAAGTAATGAAGATTCACTATGTATTTTCCTATTTACTTAAAAAATACATATATATCTATATAAGTTTTTTATGCAACCGAAAGTCCATTTAGGCTTCTATACATCCAATAAAAAATGGTATCCATAATTGGTAAATTAATAGCACTTTTCGCTTTGGAATAGTGATTTTAACGAAACGCAAGAACGACCCATATCTATAGGGCGTTACACCACCCACACTCAAAACCTTGAACGGGGTGATTTAGTAGGCTATACTGAACAATTTTTACTATGAGGCCAACCACGAAATGTAAAAAAAAATGTCTTTACCACATTTTGACCGATCGACAACGACATTTTGTATGAAAGAGCCAAATTTTTTTTGGAGATTTCTGGGTTAGCTCCATAGTAAAAGTTGTTCAGTTTACCTACCAAATCACCCCGTTCAAGGTTTTCAGTGGATGGTGTAACACCGTGTGTATTGAAAGGAATAGTCCATCATGCGTTTTAATACATTTATTTACTTAGATATTCATCAAACAGCACATAGGCTCAACAGTCATCAATATCATCATAGTTCTTCATCTTAAGGTGCGTTCAAACCAAAAGAGCATTCGCTGTTCTATCTCCCGTTCTACGAAATCAACCAATCACGTTTTGTGTAACAATCGAATTTCGTAGAGTGGGGGGTTAGAACAACGAATGCTCTTTTGGTTTGAACGCACCTTTACCTTTAACGAAATTCTGTGACGAAACAACACATTCATAAGTAGGTAAGTATTATTATATCCAGACGGCCTTAGTTTTAACATTATTTATTGAAAATAATAATCCAACAAGCGTACATACTCGTACATTTATTTGCACAAATATTCATCAGTAAAACATATTCTTAACAGCCATCACAATTGTTTATCTTACCTTTGACGATACATATCAAATTAATAAGGCTCGTTATATAGCCGACGGCCTCAGTTTTAACATTATTTATAAGTATTCTATCCAACCTTTATATAAATCGCACAAACAAATTGAAAATAGCACGATTATACTCTGAATTATTTGTTATGATTATTTTCCATTTTCACAATATTTGCTTTTCTATTGATTTCAATAGAAAAGCAAATATTGAAAGTATAAAAGCCAGCGCTTCCGTCTATGTGAAGGAAAAGAGAACAGGGTGCTTAGCCAAGTTGCCAATCGCTAGCGCTTAATCGTCAATCGTAAGCGAAAGGCAGCTAGCTGTCTTCGTCGCACTAATATGCAAGAGTGTCAGAGAGGGAAAACTACGATACGCTACCAAGCGCTAGCGATTGCCCACTTGGCGAAGCCTACAGTTGGGTTGCCAGCATCGTAAAGTAATAATGTATTGTCAGCCTCCGTAGCCTAGTTGGTAGCGACTCTGCCTACGAAGCTAGATGTTCTGGGTTCGAATCCCGACGAGGGCATTATTTGTATATTTATTTATCACAAATATTTGTTCCTTGGTCATGGCTGTATATGTATTTAAGTATCTATATGTATCTATCTATTATATATATCGTCGCCTGGTATCCACATCACAAGCCTTAATTGAGCTTACCGTGGGACTAGGTCGATTTGTGTAAAGGTGCGTGCAGACCGAAAGAGCATTCGCTGTTCTAGCGCCCGTTCTAAGAAATCAACCAATCACGTTTTGCGTACCGATCGAATTTCGTAGAGTGGGAGGTTAGAACAGCGAATGCTCTTTTAGTTTAACCGCACCTTGATGTCCGAAGGTATTTATTTATTGGCAAATTATAATATTTGCTTACATCATATTTCATCCAACATTTATATACTTAAATCGTAAATATAATTTTATTACAAGCTGAAAATAATACGTTTACACTCAAATTACTTATAATTATATTTTAAATTTACACGAAACGTACATACGATTGTTCCGTGACAGTGATATTGATAGTTGCATTTCATTCATTATTTATTTAATGCCGGAAACACCGAATTACTGCAATTGCTTATAGTCGTGAAATATAAATTGGTAACTTTCTACCTACATTATAGTAAAATAAACATTCAATTTATATTTCCCGAACTATTACTATCAGGCTATTATATTTATTTGTCTGCTATGCAATTAAAACTGAAATATACAACTACTAAATGTGAACATGCTACATCTGACAGCTTTCATTGAACGATAAAAAGTGAACAAGTGATGCTAATGGTTTGAAACAAAGTTTCCTGAAACTTGTCGCGCCATTATGTCATATAATAGATTGCGTGCACTGTACTGTAATGCACTTATACGTCAGCTTATACGGTTGGCTTACTACCGCGAAAACCGAAATTCGTAAATTCCGAGGACTTTTCTCTGTCACTCAAATGAAGGCGTCATTAGAGTGAGAGAGACAAATCCTCGCTGATGCCTAAACCACTCGGCCATTTGGTCGGCCGGGGGTCGATTTATAGTACATAAGTATAATAAAAATAACTGATTACCTACGTAAAAAACATGAATCAAAATAATTCATCAATATTTATATATATAATCAGTTCTAAGGATACTAATTAAAGTAGGCCTCTTTCAGGACGAGTGTCGCTGACTACAAAACACGAGCGAAGCGATTGTTTTTAAACCGACACGAGTTAGAAAATAGCCTACATTTCAACATGTTTATCTTACAATATTTTAAATTGCATTATGCGAGAAAACCCAGACTATTTCAGCAGTACCAACCAGGACGTGCGGAAAAGTAGTATGAAAATTCATTCCTGCACACGTGCGGAAAATTATCACTTTCTGTCCTTAAGTTTACCCTTAAAATGAGTACTTTCTGAGCATGTGCATTGTAAATAAAATTAAAACCGTTTTCAACGGATTTTTCCAAGATCCCATCACCTGACTCTGACTTGGTGCCGGTATCAATTTCGTGTTGATACCTACCCATTCGATAAAAAAAAATTAAAATCGGTTCACGATTTTTGGAAATACCTATCGAATAACATCTTGTACGCACTACATTAAAAAAAACAGTCTAATTGAAAACCTATTTTTTGGAGTTAGTTTATAACTTGTATATTTGTATAAGTTAGACTATACTATAAGATTACGTACCTGCACGTAACGAGTGGAAGTAATCTATGTATACAGGTAGTACTTTGTTAGTGTCTGACAAAACAGACACTCATACTTATGCCATTAATCACACCTTGCACCAATCTGAAGTAGATTTAGATCACACGACATCAGTCAAAAAACACGGAACACATAGTAACTCTTCTATGACGCTGCCGTGATGGTAAAATGTCGTATGTGACTGACGTAATGATTGACAATCCGACGTTTTAAGTACGCACGAGAGACGCTTATGACGCGAGACAAAAAGCTCGACTCAAATACATAGCGTGCACCTAAGCACGACGCAAAGCGCACTATGTACTTGGGTGAATAAACTTAATACTTATAATATACTGCATGTTACCATCACCCGGGCTTTTAACATAATGGGTACCTAATAATTAGCATAATTAGCAATTCCTTTCAAGTTTTAACAGTTGACAAATAGTTTTTTTTAACTGTACAATTTTAAAATGAGTGTCGTATTAGATGTATATCTAGTCATGGCCAGTAATTTTATTTGTAAAGTTATTTTTGTAGGCAGTTGTATGGAAAAAATAATCGTGTCCTTAATTATCTGGCCACAAATGTACATTGACAGTAAAAACTAAAAATACTACCCTTCGTCTTCGATTTATATTCAGAAATGAACTCGCTTATCAACTAGTATGGACAGGACAATCAAATATATCAGTCATCTATAGCCTGTAATGTTACCGGCATGCGGGCATTTTATGAAACTAATAAACTAATATGATAGATTACTAGCTATTTCAAGTATATAATTATGTTTAGTACAAGCTGGTATTAACGCTTTACGATTATATTTTAACGACAAACCGGTATTAAACGCGTCAATTTACGTTTGATATTATTCTGACGTTTCGAGCATGAGTTTACGATTATTTCAGTAAAAAGACAAAATCGGACTTCTAGTGTAGTTTTTTAATTGTGCATATGTTTTACGATCGAACTTTGACAGCCACAGATGAAAGGAGAGTATAATTGACTTTATAAATACGGGTCGGAACTATGGGTGCAAATCTTTAACAAAACTTCTCAAGTGGACTTGACATAGCACATACATACATAAAATATACATATCTAAATATCTATCTACACTCCCACACATTGTAAGTTGAAGATTCCGAGATAGGGAATAAAAATGGATACAGATGTTTCAATAATACTCGTATATTTGTTGGCTAAAGTGTTCCCATATGTCAATAGTTCCGACTTCCGACCCCTATTTAATGCTAGTAACTATGCGAACTCCGAATCATGAAAATTTCGGGGATTTGTCTCTATCACACCTATAAAGGCGTCATTAGAGTACAAGAGACAAATCCCCGAAATTCGTGAACTTCGGAGTTCGTGGTAGGGCCGCTGGGTTTGATTAGAACCCATACCATTACACCATTTTAATAAATACCCATTCGCCGGTAGCACACTGCATCATCGTTGACGTGGTGTGATGTGCTTAGAATCTCAAAGGAAATAATATAATGATGATGATAAGGATAATTTCAAAATGATATCGATTCAGTGTAGTTATACAGGATGAGTTGGCAACTATTAAATACAGTTGGAATGTGCAGATTAATGATACGATACGCTGTAATGATAATTGCAAGGCATTGCCCTTACTCCGTGCTTACTGACTTCGTGCTTTGGTTTCATTAATACTATAAATATGTGCTATAAATGTAATTGAAAAATAAATAGGTAATGAACAAGAATTTACCAATAATGTTAATTAATTGTTACTGATCGACTTAAAAAAACAAGTCGACTCTTTTTATTTGATGTCTCCGAGAATCGTGAACCGTAGATATATTTATATATTTTAGTAATAAAAAGTATAAATTTAGTATTTTAAGTAGTCAAAGTGCGATTTCGTATTCTGTTCGGAGTTTTGTATTGCAGTTCTATTTACAAATCTTACCGTAAGTGGGTATATATTATTATAATTGCACGAGGTAGCATAAATTGGGTAACTAATTTTTTAATCGACAAAATGACCATTATCTTCCTAAATTAGCAGTCAATAAATTAGCGATCCGCTATGTGGATAAACATTAATTATATTCTCATTAAAAAAACAGCCATATTAACAACAAGTTGAAAAAACCGGCCAAGAGCATGACGAGGCATGCACTGTGTAGCGTTCCGAAGTTAATCAAAAAAATAGTTTCATTTTAAAGTATTCTGTTTGGCTAACATTATTGTTTAATTTTTCATATATTTCGTACCCACGGATTAAAAGTTAGGGGACATTATTTTTTTTTATACTGGAGCGGTTATGTCCGAATATATACACTTTAAAAAAAACTTTCTTTTGTGATCCTTATTATTAAAAAAAAAACTATAATCAAGAATACCCCACACTATTGGATTTTAGCCAAATGGAAAAAATTACAGTATGTTTCGGGGAGGAAAGTGATTTTTTTTCCTTAATTTAATCTACCACAAGCTTGCTCGGCGTGATTAATAACGTACCTATACCTAAACGAAATTGCAAATGCCAGTACTATCGGACCTTGAACTATGCTACGGACAAATAGACGGATATGGCGAAACTTTAAGGGTTCCTAGTTTACTACGGAACTTTAAAAATTGCTAAAGATGCACCAATCTTGTGTTCTTGTTTTAAAATCACACGTTGCATTGTCATGAAAAATTGTAAATAAAATAAGGTCAGCAGGCATATTTAGGGCAGAAATAAGTTCCTGAGTTCAGTTTTGCAATGTTAATGTTATGAGAAAATAGAATGAGTTCGAGTACGAGCATAAATAACAAAAATATGCTCAGTTATTCAGCTGTATAAGCAGGTGCTTTAGAATATTTAGATAAGTTTTTTACGTTTATTTATTACAGGAAAATAAAAAATCAGTAAAGATAGCACAGTTACAAAAAATCCTTTCACCTATAAATTGATAATTATGATCCAGTAATGTTAATTCATCGTATAAAACAGCGAAAGTGGTCACGCCATCACGACGAACGTTACTAGTAAAATATTTTATTGTAGGTATATGTAACTGTTTGTTGGTAATGAAACAGGTATAATTACATACATAAATATAATGCTTGTCCACGAAATAATACTTTATTTCGTGGACAAGCATTATATTATATATATTATATAGGCATCGTAAAATCAGTCTCCATTGTTACCCGATATAAGTACCATACTTATTATTGTTCCATATTGTTCAAACGTGCATGGGACTGTAAATTGATTCTTCTGTTTGATGTTTAACAAATCAATCCAAAATCCAAAAGCATTCGCTTGAAAGTCGTCAAAATCAAAATAACTTCAGATGATGCACAAGTTCACGCCGTGCGATTGCAACAATGCAAGTGCGATTTCAACAATGTTTGGCTTGAAATCAATAAAAAAGTTTAGATACGAAATTCAGTTTATTATAGGTATCGATCTTTTAATTTACTTGAGAAACTAAACGATCCAAAATAGTAAAATAATTAAAAAAACACTACCAATATACAGAAGTTTAAATAAATAAATATCTGGAGACATCTCACACAAATCGACCTAGTCCCACGATAAGCTCAATTACGGCTTGTGATGTGGGTACCAGGCAACGATATATATAATAGATAGAAACATATACTTAAATATATAGACAACCATGACCAAGGAACAAATATTTGTTATAAATAAATACACAAATAATGCCCTCGGCGGGATTCGAACCCGGAACCTCCAGCTTCGTAGCGTACTACCAACTAGGTTACGGAGGTACGGAGGCTGATAAAATGTCCAGCACATGTTATACATAAATGTCAACCACAGTGTCCGAGAAGAAAGGCAAAGAGCCCTAACACAACTCAATAACGCCAATATAAAAGTACGGTTTCTTAAAAAATTCAATAAAACTCTCCTGCATTTATAATATCTAGACATGCAGAAACAACCATATCCAGGCACGTGAAGGTGCATTCAGACCAAGCGAACATTCGCTATTCTAACCTCCCACTCTACGAAATCCGATCGTTACACTAAACGTGATTCGTTGATTTCGTAGAGTGATAGAATAACGAATGCTCGTTTGGTCTGAACGCACCTTAACCGGTACGGTTCCCTCATTAGACCCTACGGGTTTCCTATACCAGGGAGAAAGTAGCAAGTTGATGAATCACACAACATGACCGCAGGGTCCGACGGGGCCTGAACCCGCGACCCTGGGAATAAGATTAGCCGCTCCGTGAGTGCATACTTAGTTGCTTCGTTAGGACACGGATTACATCCTTGAGATACCGCATTATGAAGACTACCGCGAGCAATTGAATTGAAATATTCGTGAGACATGATAACTAGGTATACATTATACAATAATAAACACGTTCGCCTCCAGTACTGTTTCACGAACTGCTAATACTATGCCGATCGAAATTATCTGTTAGAAATCCTATACCAGTGACACGCATGTGTGACCGAAAAGATTGTACGAGAGTAACCTTTTAACTCGTTCAACGCCGGTGATACGCATATGTGACCGAAAAAACTGTACTCCTATGCCGGCGACACAGCACTTGTGTCAAAAACGTTCGTATGACTATGCCACTGGCGTAGGAGTGAGAACTTGATTGATGCTATTGGCATAAGAATAAGATTACTTTGATCACGGATGTGTGTCACTGGCATAGGATAGGAATACAGTTTTTTCGGTCACATATGCGTGTCACCGGCGTTGAACGTGTTAAAAGGTTACTCTCATGTATTTAGTCACTACGCTACGAAGCAAGAACGCTGGTTCAGTGCTTGATAATGGAGACCTAGGCTAATGACAAAATACACATGAATTTAACCGTTTAACTATATGTATAACTATACATAATAATATAATTTAACCGTTTAACTATATTCACAAGTGCTTTACGGTGAAGGAAAACATCGTGAGGAAACCTGCATACACCTGCGAAGAAATTCAAGGGTGTATGTGAAGTCCCTAACAAGTACTGGGCCAGCGTTGGGACTACGCAAAATAGGCACGTTTGATGTCAAGTTGCGGAAAAAAATGGCCAGAATACAACAACAACAACAACAACAACAACAACAACAACAACAACAACAACTATATGTATAACTACCGCGAGCATTGTAAATAGTAAATGCGTTCTCTTTGTAAAGTTCTTTGTTCAACTCACTTTCAATTTTCGATAACTGTTTAATTATACATATAATCGCCTATGGCTCCTGGTTAAGTGAGAGGCGAGGAGTGTTGGCATTGGCATTTTATTTTATTTATTTACTACACATGATGCCACTAAGAAAAAAGAAAAAGAGAAGAAAAAGCAAAAAGAAGAGAGCAAGCTCTTAGTGGCAGAGAGGAAGATCTGGCGGAAGATCCTGGGACCAATCCGAAGTGACGACGGAAGTTGGAGGCGACGCAAAAATAGGGAACTGAAGGACCTACTAAATATGCCGAACGTGATTGGCGAAACCAAGTCGATAAGACTTCGATGGCTCGGTCACCTGGAGAGGATGGGTGAAGATCGTGCGATCAAGAGAGCGTATATGGGCCTAGCTAACGGGAAACGTCCCGTAGGCCGTCCCAGATACCGCTGGATTGACGAAGCTACCAAAGACCTGACTGCACTTGGGGTACCCAACTAGCGTGAGGTAGCGCAGAACAGAGACGAGTGGCGTTCTTTTGTGTCGGAGGCCAAGATCCTCTTCGGGTCATCGAGCCACCGTAGTAAGTAAGTAAGTACTACACATGATGCATCTAATGGATGGCAGTGATCCGTGTCTGAACCGCAGTGGAGCTATCAAGATACAAGTTGCCGGGTCGGTTGGCTCGGACGATGTTTTACCGTGACATTAGACCTTACCTACCTTTCCAGTTTAATAAAACTAGTCTTGTTAAATCTGTTAACGTCAACATATTATATTATTTAACTAAACATTAAGGCTTATCGCGGTAGTGTTACTTAGAGATGGTAGCTCTTAGTAGGTATTTAAATAGATTCCAGTTGTTATGAGACTAATTGAATTTGAAATTTAAATTTAATTAAACGGTTAAACGTGTATTTGGACCTGTATTTAGGTTCTCCGTAACATGACGCGCGTAGTGACTAAATATATGTCAGTTTTTTAACCGTTTAATTATACTTATTGTCATGAGAGTTTTTAGTAGGTCGTAGGCGCAGCCTTTCGATTGCGAACACATCACAAACCTATATATATCTAACCTCCTATTTAGGGTTCCGTAGCCATAATGGCAAAAACGGAACCCTTATAGTCTGTCCGCAGCATAGCTCATGGCCGTTAATTTAATACTAGAAATCTGTAATTTGGTGCAGGTATACATATTAATCATGCCAACAAAGTGGTACAATAAAAACTAGAAAACAATTTTTTTTCGAGTTCCTCCCGAACTGGTGAAGTGGGGATGTTTCTTTCATTTGCTGTAATCCTATAGTGTGAGGTATCATTGAATAGGTCTCAAAGATTTATCAAAGAATATGGGTCTTGAAAGAAAGTTTTTTTCTAAAGTCAATATTTTCTGAGATAATGACTTCAGAAGAAAAAAAAATTGTGTCCCCGTCCCACTAACTTTTGACCCGTAGGTCCAAAAAATATGAAAAAAAAATCATGAATAGTGGGCTTATAGAGTACTTTAAAATAAAACTATTTCGAACATAATCGGCCCAGCTGTTTTTGAATAACTACGGAACACTACACTGAGCATGGCCCGACATGCTCTTGGCCGGTTTTTTGAAGAACCGTACACTGTAATCGTTCGAAAAAATGCAAATAAATTAGATATCTAGGTACCTAATTTATAGTAGTTTGTATGCAATAAGTACAGTGTGTAACATCAGGCCGTATACATTTTCGCACATTTTTGCCCTCATGTATTGAAGCGAGCGTGATGGGCTAATTTACGTATCAAGCCAACGCTAACGTAACGTAAACGATACCTACCTACTCGTCAATTTATAGTACGGCTACACGGCTCGTTTGAGATTGTATTATCTTAAAGCAAGGCTGATTATTGGTTAAAAACTAACAACTAGTTCTGTTTGTAATGTAAATTATCTTTAGAGCTAGCTTTGCTATAGTAATGGTATGAAATTATAGGTACGTAACCTAGGTATATCTAGGTTTATAACCCGAATGGACCTAGTTTGTAAACCATCATTTTCGAATTAAACTGAAGTAGGTACAGGTGCCTGTAGTTATTATGTGGTTTACAAGAAATTTCGAATATAATGATTAAACTTTGAAACATTATCAGTTACCACATTTGAATGAATATCACTCACAACTATAACTTTAAAACATAATAATTTAGCACATTTGGATAAATATTATGTAGGAAGGGCCGGAAATATCAGACGTTTAAAAATTGTACTTCAGTAAGTTTCACCAAGTTAAAATGCAGGTGTCTATTTATACCTACATATAATAGTTTTACAGGTAGGTACTGTAGGTAGTAGCTACGTGGATTTGACAGAAATCAATAATAATTATTTGAAATATCTATACAAGTTAACAATTTTAAAAACTTGCACGTGATACGAGAAAACCATTAATTGGACTTTAAACAACTTTCACTATTTTGGAAATATAACGAACGTGAACCTCAAACGTATTAAAATATTTTGCGATTTAATTTAAGCCCATGGTTTACATATTTCGACTTGTCCACAACACATAACTATATAAAAACAACAAATAATAGGTACCTATCCCATACGCTTTGGTTAGGTAACCTATCATTCCTACATAATAGGACATAGGTAACAGCTTTTTTTGCGTTACCAAAGTTAGCCACATAGTAAATCAATATTATTCAATAGCATTTTAAAAATATGACTAAATAAATTAATTGGTTTTTTTATTTCACTTTGTATAACTTGCGTAGATACCTATTACCATTACCAAGTACCAACCAAGTTAGGAGCACTAATAAATTATCCAGGCCCTTGCATCCAGCCTAGAACTTTGCAGAGCTGTCTAAGAGTCTAGACTAAAACAACGTTGTACCTACAGGTTACAAGTAGGTACAACAAGGACGGCAAATCAACGCTAACATGTAGGAATGAAAATCCACACCAGTGTGTTTAGTAAACATTTCAAAAACCTCGATACATATAACACATTATGTATAAAGTAGTTAAAAAACGAACATTCCGTTGGTAGGTAGGTATATATCGATTAGACGTACCTACGTAGAAAATGGTATGTATAGGTACTCGTACACACTTTGGAAACAACCATTACCGTATATTTGTTACATAGTTATAGTTAATAAGCATTGATGATAAAGGCAAACCCATAAAAACCCTCGCCGGGATTTGAATTTGGCACACTACCTACCACTACCAACGAGACCACAAAACCTATTGACTTCTGTGATTGTTTTAAGGTTCTTTAAAAAGTATATCTTCCTTTAAAAACTTTTTATATGTGCCGGCAATCGGCACCTATACACGGTGTAATACGAGGAAAAACCGAATAACTTTAAGAGCTTATTCCTGAGGTCGTAATAAGCAAAAAGTATTTTACGAATCGAGATCGAAAAATCAAAATATAATGTTATTCGTGCATTTTAACACAAAAAACTCATACAGCATTTGAAAATGTTAAAAGAAACTTGCCCTGGCAAGTAAGTAATACGTAGTGTTTTCTTTCTTTTTCTGTTTTAGATACTTTTTTGTCTAAAGTGTTATGTAAATTTTCATCACACTTGCTGTCTAAGCGAGCCATTGCTTGCGCGCGTAGCAAAGTCAATTAAAAAAAAGTTTAGAGGTTGTATCCACGGCATGCACAAAAGTGGTCCATACACATTACACAAGCACTGAAAATGGCGACTATCCCTAGAGATTAATAAAGAGTTTTAGTCCCGATATGCAGGGATTAAAATAACATTTTAAGAGCATGAAAAGTGAAAAAATAGTTACGGGTAAGACTAATAATAGTACATTGTGCATCAAGGGAGGTAAGTCGGAATTACTAACGAGAGTGTTAGAAGGCTTTTAATGCATACAATGTTTTTCATCACACTTGCCGACAAAAAAAACAATTTCAACAAAGAATATTATTCTATGACGTACTGACATTTCTATTACTCCCAAGGGAATTTCACTTTTCTATAGCTCGCACTACGCATGCAAGCAATGGCGCGCTTAGACAGCAAGTGTGATGAAAAATATTTTTTGCTGCTTACGACGTTAGGAATATGCTGTTAGAGATACCTTTTCGGTTTCGTGATGTTACAACGTGTAGATGTCCGTTGAGGGTTAACTGACCTGCGGGCTTTATATAAATGGGAAAGATTTATCTAAGCTAGCTACATTACTGTATGGTGCATAGTAAACTTTATGGCTCCTCCTAAGTAGTAAAAGTAGTAAAACACTCGCCAGTACAGACTTCTTCCTTATCTTAGCGAACATTATTACTTGGCTGGAGGCTTGTCATGTCTAAGTATACATTACACATACATAAAGTAGGTATTTGTCATCATCATCATCATCATATCAGCCGAAAGACGTCCACTGCTGAACATAGGCCTCCCCCAAAGATTGCCACAATGACCGGTCCTGCGCCACCCGCATCCAGCGGACTCCTGCGACCTTCACCAGGTCATCGGTCCACCTTGTGGGGGGCCTACCCACGCTACGCCTTCCGGTACGTGGCCGCCACTCAAGAACCTTCCCGCCCCAACGGCCATCGGTTCTACGCGCAATGTGCCCCGCCCACTGCCACTTCAGTTTAGCGATTCGGAGAGCTATTTCGGTTACTTTGGTTCTGCTGCGGATGGTCTCATTTTTAATCCGATCACGCAGAGAGACTCCTAGCATAGCCCTCTCCATTGCCCTTTGGGTGACTTTGAGCCTTCTTATGAGGCCCATTGAGGTATTTGTATTGTATTGATAATTTAGATTTGATAATAGAAATAAAGATAGCTTGTAATAATTAGCATGTAAGGTTTATCTGTAAGTGCTAATTTAAGCTGATATATTTTAAATGTTTTGGTGTAATATGAACATAGTAGCAATTTAGATATAAATTGTGTAATTCTAATTTTAAACGAAGAATCCCACCCTTCAGAATAACAAAAAAAAGTAATCTTACGATTTTTTTAATCACTAGTGTCACTAGCTACTCTCATGATTCACTTATTTATATCTTATAGTGTTCTATTTACTTGAGCTTCGAAATTCCGCACTGACATCACTGACGATGAATGAGCTAACACATATTGCTCTGTATATGTAGTCTGGATGTTTGCCAAAATACCTCAAAGTTATTCAACTCAAGTTAAACAATTTGCCAAAACCTAGAACTTTTAAAATTACTAGAAATTTTTGCTATATAAGCCAGCAAACGAGCTTTGCTAAAACTTTAATAAAAAGGTATTATTTAAGTTATTTTAATTTGCAATCGACTGTACCTTATATAGTTACCTACTATTTAATATTGAAAGGAAAGATGTGTCTAACAATGAATTAAAAATAATACTTAATTACCATAGGTACAGTACATTTTATTTTACTTTGTAAGGAAGTGCCTAATATTTAATACAACAACACATAAGGTGTCCAAAATTAGAAAAATAAACTAAAACATACACTTACAAAATAAACCCAAGTTCTTCTAGTAGTGATGTGCTTAAATTGCTTGCCGGTGCTCATCTTACTTAAAATTAAGTATTTTTAATATCCAGACGTACAAGTTACAACAAAAAACATACTCACAAAAACCAAATCAAAAATATCCCTCTGTATCCTAAAGAGCACTGCACCACATCGTCACAAACACATCACAAATCCCACATATAATCAGTCCAATTTGGAAACACCACGGAAAGTTGGAACTAGTTCGAAAGACGCGGCACGGGCGTTCTGTCGCGGGGTCGCGGTCTCACTGGGGACTACTGGGGAGACGGCCGTTGGGTCCGTTGGCGACGCGCTGTACTGCGGTGGACTAAAAGACGTAAGTACTGTACTGGATTATCTGAATCTGGGTTAAACAGACCCTCAATTATCCGAACGATAAGTACTTATCGTTAATATTAGGTTATCCAAAGTATCCGAACGCGCGCTATTCTGCGCTAAAACGAAAATTTACTTTATAAAAACATAACATAAGTAATAAACATTATAATATTTCAAGAGTTTATGTTTTAACGCAGGTATTCTTTTGCACGAGTTTTCGTAAAAATAGTTATTTATTATACAAGGGGGCAAAGTTGTTGTTTAACTGTCGTGCCAATATTGAGACCTGAGCTAGCGAAAGATTCCAAAATTGAGCCACGAGCGTAGCGAGTGGTTCAAAAACTGGAATCTTGAGCATTGCGAAGGTCTCAAGGCACGAGAGTTGAACAAACTTTGCCGCCAAGTGTAATACAACTTTTTTCCCCTCACTATCGCGAGGAAATATGATTACAAATCTCATCCAAATGTGAATTAACTTAAAGAAACCATTTAAAACTCAATGTCGAAACGTATCGTAGAATAGAGTTACTTCTGGAAATTAAATATAGCCATGGCTTACAAAGTCACCCATGAGAACGACCAATTTAACATGTGAGCTCCGATTGCGCATGTTTACTACGGTCCTACAGATCCACTTATACTAGGCAGTACCCCGGGGCTATAGGAATTAGAGCAATGTCAAATTACTTTATTCACAAGTGTTTAAAAAGCGTTTTTACCCGCTCGTATTAAACGATAAACGAGCGCTTTACGAGCTAGTGAGGGGAAAAATCAATTTCATTACTATTTTAACGACAAACGGGTCTTTTGTCGCGTAAACTTACGTTTAATGGGTATTATCCTGACGTTTTGGGCATGTCGTTACACCCGTCGGTCGCAGCCGGGTGTAACATCATGGCCTAAACTTGCATTATGTTTAGGCGAATTGTAATTAATTAATTATTTATATTTTCTACTGACGCTGACGTATATTTAGTTTAATTTTTTAAGTTAATTATTAACATGATATGGATAATATGGATGTGTTGTTGTCCAAAATAAATGTTTTTATATCTTTTCTTTTCATTTATTTCATAACCGAATTATAAACGCTTATAAACGAATTTCTTTTCTTTCTTTATTGATATTTTTTTATTTACAAATCTTCAATTTATACTCATAAATTAAATGAAAAATCTAACTATGTATTGTACCGGGGATGCTGGTGGCATTTCCTCGCTGTATCTCAATGCTATAACGACATTTTTTTTTAACTATCACTGAAAAGTTCTACAATCTCTTGGACTCCTTGATATTCGATCTCTAGTCTAGACCTAAATCTTTCACCAATCGACCTAGTCCCAAATTCAAGCAATCTGAATTACCTGGGTGCTTAGACAAGTTGCCAATCGCTAACGCTTAATCCTCAATCGTAAACGAAAGGCAGCTAAACTGTCTTTGTCGCACTAATACGAAAGAGTGAAAGAGAGAGAAAACTACGATACGCTTCTAAACGTTAGCGATTGGCAACTTGGTTAAGCATCCTGAAGCTTGTGGTGTGGGTACTAGGAGACAATACATTAATAAATAGATACCTACTTATAGGTACTTAAATACATAGACAACCATGACATGACCAAGGAACAAATAATATGTGATAACTGATAAATAAACAGCACGCATGATTTGCTCTCCGGGATTCGAACCAACCACCAGCTTCGTAGGCAGGGTCACTGCCAACTAGGCTACGGTGGTTGACAACAGTAGACCAAGAGATCGTCTATACGTTTAGCTTAAACAATATAATTGTTCTTACATTGTTTCTAAGCTGTTCATAAGCAGTATTTTCCGCTAGCTAACCGTCTGATTCCGTACTTAAGCATAACACAGGGCAACAGCATCAATAATAGACAAGGATCTAATAGGTAATGTACTTATATTTTCACTCCTATTTTAAAGAAGCTAAGAGTTATGCATTTGTTTTGCACCAGTCATTTTACTACCGCGTGTTTTAGAGTTTCTTATAAAGTCAATAATTTCGGAGATAACCGCTGCAGAAGATAAAAATAAATGTGACAACTTTAACTTCTATCTTCGGGTCCGAAAAATATGAAATAATCATGAAAGTTGAGCTTCTAGATGTATTCTGCCTTTTTTCCGAAAATTGAATTGTCGAATTTCACTTTCAATGCAACTTTTCGCAGAAGTGTCATTTAGCCGAATATCTTTTGGCAGTTAATTATTTCGCAGACATTTCATTTCCCAACCACATAGTTAGGAAATCAGAGTTACTTACCCAGTAGGTTAGGTTGGATTACGTAAAGTTGGGAAATTAAATTCGGCCAAATGACACTTCTGCAAAAAGTTGGTTGGGAAGTGAAATTCGACAATACAATTTTCGGCGAAAAGGCAGAGATCCGCTTGTGGAATGAAATAGTTTAAAATAAAAATATTTTGAACACAATTGGCGTAGCCGTTTTTGAATGACTACGGATCCCTACAGTGAGAATGGCCCGACATGCTCTTGGCCTTTTTTAGGGCTAAGAATGAAATGTCCATCACTGGTACCAGCACCCTAACTCACGTTATTATGCAATGCCCAATCAAATCCAAAACCATGTTATATTTAAATGAATATCCCTGATTAAACATTGTAATAACAGCTCACAGCTCGCTCCAACCACGCAATATAATGACCTGCCAATCAAAATCGGAAGAGTATAAACGCATATGAACGCAATGATATTTACGGCGTTTCTAATGCGTATATTACGCGTTTTACCGGTTATAAAGCATTACGTAATAGAAATCGTGGTGTCAATCACGGGATCAGCGGAAATGGTGCGTTCGAACATTAACGTTTCATCAATTTCGAATTTACCTATCAATGATTATAGGTTCTTGCATTGGTTGTGTTTGTTGCACGGATTTACGCTGTTGGAGACTAGGTATTCGATCGTCTTCAAAGAAAGAGGAATTGCTCGGATTAATCCCTCCAGCGTCTTTCCGTCATCGTCCTAGGCGACAGCATTTCCATCCTCATCATCAGAGATCGGACAAATGTGCGTCATTGTTCGCAATAATATCGACACGACTCCAAAGTTGATTGAATTAATTAATTCATTAAATCATCTTCAGGAAATTACCTTTTTGACGCCGGTAACTATGAAAACCTTTGTAAATAATTATCTTAAAGCTTCGACATGAAATTTTAAGAAATTATTCGTTTAGTTATTCATTTATTCAACTTTGGAGTCATGTCCATATTATTGCGAACAATGACGCACATTTGTCCGATCTCTGCTCATCATTCAGATGTTTGGCAGTCCTCAACCGTGCGTTTTTCTAGAAATTTCCTACCTCGCACGGCTAAACTCTGGAATGATTTGTCTCCTGCGGTGTTACCGGACCGTTACGATCTTTCAATTTTCAAGAAAAGAGCGTATTCCCATCTTAAAGGTCGGCAACGCACTTGTAATACCACGGGTGTTGCGGGTGTCCATGAGCGACGGTTATCGTTTACCATCAGGCGATACGTCTGCTCGCTTGCCTCCTATTCCATAAAAAAGAGGATTTAATAATTCCACGGTTTTTAACCGAAAAACAGTTGTCTAACACATTCCAGACAACACGTGTACTGAAATTAATGTTCTTCAGGCTACTCGTTTTACCAGAAAAGCCTGGTTTGAAACATGATTATTTAAGTCTTGATATTTTGTTTGACCATATCTGTGATCTGATCTCTATAAGCGATATTACTAGCATCACAACCTCTATTAGCGAGAGCCTCTGTAAGTGAAAACACGTTTTATTTGGACCTGGTTAAGTGGAAAACTGGATAATTATATTTCACAACTTCATTCTTTGCGATTTAAGGTTTACATATTGTAGTGGGGCGTGGGGCGCACGCATCAGCCTTGCACGGTGTTTAAAGGTTTTTTTTTTTTTTTTTTTTTATGTTAGCAACACTAAAAACATTCCCACTATCTTTCACCCCCTTCTATCGGGGTTCCATAGTCGGCTCACTGACTGCCTCGTTTCGAATCATTCAACGTTTCCGTGCTCAAGCCTTCGCACGTCAAGCAACACGCCGAATTTTCTTCAACGCCGAGTTATCTTCAACGCCGAGTTTTTTACAACGCAGAGTTTCTGCAACGCTGATACGTTACTGCTAACAGGGCAGATACTGTCATGCTTAAAGTCTCCAACGTCGAGTTTTCTGCAACGCAGAATATTTACAATGCTGATACGTTACTGCTAACAGGGCAGATACTGTCATGCTTAAAGTCTTCAACGTCGAGTTTTCTGCAACGCAGAATATTTACAATGCTGATACGTTACTGCTAACAGGGCAGATACTGTCATGCTTAAAGTCTTCAACGTCGAGTTTTCTGCAACGCAGAATATTTACAATGCTGATACGTTACTGCTAACAGGGCAGATACTGTCATGCTTAAAGTCTCCAACGTCGAGTTTTCTGCAACGCAGAATATTTACAATGCTGATACGTTACTGCTAACAGGGCAGATACTGTCATGCTTAAAGTCTTCAACGTCGAGTTTTCTGCAACGCAGAATATTTACAATGCTGATACGTTACTGCTAACAGGGCAGATACTGTCATGCTTAAAGTCTTCAACGTCGAGTGTTCTGCAACGCAGAATATTTACAACGCTGATACGTTACTGCTAACAGGGCAGATACTGTCATGCTTAAAGGGTAACAAGTAGCCCAAAGGTACTGTTACGCCAAGCTAGCTAACAATAGCTAACGCCGAATATATGCAACGCCGAGTTTTCTTCAACGCCGAGTTTTCTTCAACGTCGAGTTTTCTTCAACGTCGAGTTTCTGCAACGCCGAGTTTCTGCAACGCAGAATATTTACAACGCTGATACGTTACTGCTAACAGGGCAGATACTGTCATGCATAAAGGGTAACAAGTAGCCCAAAGGTACTGTTACGCCAAGCTAGCTAACAATAGCTAACGCCGAATATATGCAACGCCACCGAGTTTTCTTCAACGTCGAGTTTCTAACAACGTCGACGCCAAGCTAGCTAACAATAGCTGATGCTGAATTTCTACAACGCAAGGCCGAGTTTCTGCAACGCAGAGTTTTCTGCAACGCTGATACGTTACTGCCAAACCGGGCAGATAACTGTCATGCTACTCATGTTTTAAGACTAAACCAGTAACCATACAAAGGTACTGTTACACCAAGCTAGCTAACAATAGCTGACGCTGAATTTCTACAACGCAAGGCCCAGTTTCGGCAACGCAGAGTTTCTGCAACACTGATGCGTTACTGCCAAATCGGGCAGATACTGTCCGAATATGTAGCTACCGCTGAATTTCAGCAAGGTCCAGTTTCTACAACACTAATGAAAATGAAATGAAAAATGTCTATTTGATGCTAAAAATAGAAACAAAAGGGAAAACTTAATCGTATGCGTAGTGCCAAATGGGGCTGTTACTGTCACGTTTAAAGGGTAACCATACAAAGGTACTGTTACGCCAAACTAGCTAACAATTTAGCTATGTACGCCTGTATCTCCAATTTTGGGATCATCACACGAGCACCATCAGCACAGCCCCAGCCCAGATTCTGTACGCACGACATCTTTTCAACCTGACACGTCAACCGGTCATCGGCACCAGAATGTACCCACTGAATGCACACTGTTCTCGCTCGAGGAAATACAATTGGACGAGGAAATCGTCAATCGACTGGACAAACTAGCTGAAGAAGGTCATATATGGCCAATTGCCACCTTCTAGTCATACCCCTTCTAAAACCTATAAGCGACGCATGTCGTGTTCTATGCGATTCTCATTTTATACAGACAAAAACGAGAAGGAATTTTGGCATTTCTGCAATAAATGCAAATTTAAAGGATAAGTTACTGTAAATAATGCAGAGCGAGACTAATAAGCTAAAGCGTAGACCGTTAATACATTTAAAAGAAAGATACACATTAACTGTATAATTTATTTAATAAAGAAAATTTCATCATGAAGAATAGACACCGCCGTCAGAGAGGTCATGTAAACTACAACACTCTGCATCGGAACACTACATATCCCTCGCCGGATGCAGGGCGCCATCGTGCCGCAGCGCTGCCCGCGCCGGCGCCGTCGCCCGCCGCCAGCTACACATCGCCTGCTACCGCAGGGGCCGCGAGCGCGTGCGCACGCCTCGCATATACGAGCAGAAACAATAACACACGAGGTACAATACACTGGACGTCTGCTGCACTCCTCTCGCTCCTGGTCAGAAATCAGGGTCCTGGTCAACTAGTGATCCCGTTATTTTATCATGGAGGGTCAAGAGATATCTATTTTATCATTATCACCTCCTATTTCTACCTAATAATCTAAATATGAACAAGAAAAACTTGATTACAAAATGTCTATTAATAAACTGTTAACAATTTCATTGCGGACGAGTGCTACGCGCTACGCTCATAGCCGATCCCGTGATTTTTTCCGCTTTTTAGCAAAAATTGACCTCCCACAGAGAACTCCCCTCGAGAGTTCCCCGCGCTCAAAGTGTTAAATCAACGCCATCACACCAACAAATTCCTTGCTGGATCTTCTGTTACACGTATTTT
>JALPQI010015035.1:0-32808 GCA_025490895.1 Thaumatotibia leucotreta | reverse complement strand
CTTACTTCGCTCGTCACTTTTTTTAAGTTACAGGTTGACGAAAGTTCGGTTACCATTAACAAATTATTTTTTTCAGTGTAGTGATCCTGCTGCCCATCAATCTTGAATAAGCGAAGGGTCAGATTCCAATAATTCTATCCCTTAGTCGACTTATCCTTAGTCCCTTAGTTGACAAAATGTTTTCTTACCGGCGTCACCACCCAGTACAATCAAAAATACGTGATATTATTATCGTATATTATTATCATAACAGTGACACACAAAATTTCACATACAGACTGAACAAGTCAACATGATAATCTGTAGCAGGGTTTTTAGGGTTCCTTAGCCAAAATGGCAAAAACGGAATACTTATAGATTCGTCATGTCCGTCTGTCCGTCTGTCCGTCTGTCACAACCGATTTACTCGGAAACTATAAATGCTACAGTAACGAAATTTGGTAAGGATATGTGTTGTATGAACCGCTACAGGATTATGATACTAAACTGTAATGAAAACCATTGGGGTGGGGGCCCTCCATACATGTAACTGAGGGATAGAATTTTTTTTTTAGTTGTATATAAGCGTGTGTGGTATTAATAGAAAGGTCTTTAAAAATTATATAAGGTTTATAAATCTCATTTTTATTTAAGCAAATCGTTTTCGAGATATCAGCTCTCAAAGTCTGAAAAATGTCTCCCCCCCTCTATTTTTTAAGCTACGCGATATAAAATTCTAAAAATAATATGTTATGCACATTAATAAACTCTATCAACGATTTTTGGTCTGATTAAATTATCTCCTATAATTTTTGAGGTAGGTTGATTTAACTGTATTTTTTTAATAATAAATTGATAATGGTACGGAACCCTTTGCGCGCGAGTCGGACTCGCACTTGGCCGGTTTTTTTTATAAGGCGTTGCACGCTTTCTAAGTGAGTATGTAAGGTTCTGGCAGAATATCAGCGATGTGGCTTGCCGCATCAACATACTGAGCCAGCGCCTAGTCTCTACCACGACACATGGTCAAAACAACAAGACTTAGTCTATTTTTTGTTTGTATTTATTCTGCAAGTTAGCTTTAAGTTGCACGCATTTTCTTTATTAATTTATCTGTTTTTATACCTACTATGTTAATTGTGAAAATTGAACAAAGTCTTTCTATATCTATCTCACTTTTATCACGGCCTATAAATCCCGGCCTTTAGGTAGGCTTGCGTGGGGATATAGATGCAACACGAACCCCTTAGGAGAAATGTACTGTTTTGTACACCTGCTGCAACCCATTTAGGGCATAACAATGAATATCGATGATTCCCTCAACCGGTCCTACCACACTATAGAAAATTAAATGGAAAAGAGTAATCGGCTACGCTGACGAAGGTTGGATGGGTCAGAGATGTAACTATAGAAAAGAGGTTCAGACACCTGCCATAACAATAATTTATCTTCATTATCGAGGCAGGCGGTGATTTGTCGCCGGCAAGATGAGCCCCCGTTAATGCCGTCAGAAGAGACAGCCGAGGGCAACACAAGTGTAGGTGGCTCAGGAAAATAGAAATTGTACACCGCTTTATGCGCTGTGGCTTGACAACCACTGCACCAACTCGCGTCTTATGCAAATTTACACTTCCACCCCTCGAGCATATAGCTCTAACGACTCCTCTCTGGGCGGCCAAGAGTAAGCCAGAGCTGAGTGTCCTATGGGTCCCCTTGGGGTTCCTCTCCGACCAATGAAGACACGCTGCAGAAAGGTACCCTGACCGACTCAAGGGTTTGTAAATGAATAATAAAACTTTGAAATGGGAGACTTTGGCCCAATATCGATCTAAATGGAGGCGTACGGTGCAGAGCAAAATGCAAGCCTTCTAAGATGAGAGAAGTTCACAACTCGATGCTCAGCGCAACGAATTGAAGGTCAGACCACCTGCGGTCATAAATTTTAGTGGATGGATGCTGACTTGGACCAATTGTGGCACATTGGCTGCAAAAATTGGCTACATCAGTCACCTGAAAACATATGAACGACGCGCTTAGCGACCAGTGTATATAATCACCGTGAATGAAATTAGCTAGGAATGGATGATAAGATAAATGAAAAATATTTTTTGAAGTATGCATGATGAATTCGATTTAGTCCTTTTGTATGAAGAAATGAGTTTCGTTCACACATAAAAAAAATCTATTAAAACACCAAATTGCGTGAAATCCACAAATGAAATAATTAATTGGAACGCTAAGCCTTGATATTTGCATGCATAAAATTGATATTGTCATGGCAACAAACTAATTATGTACGAGTTGATAAATAAGGCGATTTGCGAGCCGCCCTGGCTTTAGTTGGCGACCATGTACGCAACCAAGCTGTTGGCGTCTGTGGTAGCTGTCATAGTGTGTGCTAATGCTACGCCACGTCTCGTAAGTTCTCATCTTAGCACTCACAACAAAAGAAAATCTTAATACTTATATCCGAGAAAAAAAGTTACAAATTATTAGCCCATAAGAGGAAATTGCTGTTAGAAGTAATTTCAATGAACTGTTGCTATTGCTTTGCACCTACTTAAAATTAAAGAAAACAGTCTTGTTTTCCCCTATTTTCTCCTCAAAAAATAGACCTGATAGATTCTACAAAAATCGCTGAAATGTCAATATTCAGGCAATGCAATAAGGCAGCTCTTAATCCTGTTAACGCTTATACAGGGCGCCCCAAAGTTATGGGACATGAAGGGGAAGTACCTTAAATATCGTAGATAGTGTATTTTGCTGAAAGAAGACTTAATTGTTATTTTTAAAATTTAGTAATAGTCCATTCAAAATTTTCAAAAAATACTTGCTTCACCCGGAAATCGAACCAACTACAATTGCTTTCAAATTTTGAACCAAACTTGTTTGGTTATTCTTTTAGTCTTAGATATTATGTCTCTTAAGAAAAATTGTTATTTTTTATCCATTCTTTCGAATGACATCATGAAATTACGAAAAAAATTTTTTCGTATTAAAGTAGGTTCGATGCCTAGAAAAAGCAATTTAATTTTTAATTTTTGAATGCCGTATTATTTAATTTTCAAGATAAAATAAAGTCTTCTTTCAGCAAAATATCCTATCTACGATATTTAAGGTACTTCCCCTTCATGTCCCATAACTTTGGGACGCCCTGTATATTAGATAAAAAGCATCTCACAAATATTTAATACTTACATCGAAGAAAAAAAACATCATACATACAGGGTGTATTCGGGTAATTTCGAATATCAGAAAACGCCGTAATAAACCAAATTCCCAAAGGTGACACTTAAGACGATGTAATTACGAGTGACGATTCTGTGATTTTCGGAATTAATATTACTTTAGGTATTACCCCAAGGCAAACTTTACATAGAAAAGATAGTTACTCAAAGTTAAAGTGACCCATTTCATCCGAGATTTTTGCGCTCGAGCAAAGAGAGAGCGCCAATTAGTTCGAGGATGAAATCAAATGGGTGCTTTCACCCGAGGTCTTTTAATTTAAACTGTGAAAAAATACCTAGTTAAATGTAGTGATTTTACGTAAATAAATTAAACCTATTGGTAATGGCTACTACGCTACGGCCGACTTTATTGTACCTATTCGAGTTTGTAATTCGATTTAAAGGGTATACAAGAGGGTATGTATAATAAAAAAACATGATATGATAATGTTAAAATTACGTACATCCATATTGCCATGCTGAAAGGTGAAACAAGTTTCATGGCACATTGCTATAATATAGTAGAAGCGCCTAGTACAATATTAGGGAATTTAAAATTTTTATCTCACGTTGACGAGGACTTTGCTGGTTATTAAGCAACTGCAGATTATACATACTCGTATTTTTTTTATACCACGTCGGTGGCAAACAAGCATACCGCCCGCCTGATGGAAAGCAGTCACCGTAGCCTATGGGCGCCTGCAACCCCCCCCCCAAGGGGTGTCACATGCGCGTTGCCGATCCAATAAGAACTAGTACACTCCTGTATTATACGATATTCAATTGCGGTTGACGCTAAAATTAAGTCAATTTTCAAATAAACATAATATAAACATGTGCATTATTTAGGGAGTAAATAAATGGTCATTATTTTATTCGTTTTCAGTCAGAACGAGTATGTTTTCGTCTGGATCAGGTATTCATATGAAAATTTGGTATTTATGGCTTATAATTAGTGTACACGCATTCTAGCGGTACTGTCAGAATGTCATGATTGCATGAATAAATCACAAACGTTTGTTGTTAACCATAGTTTTTAATGCACTGATTTTATTGTACTTAATACAAAATAAAGTTGACTAAATAATCTAGGTCGCGCGTGTGCGCATATTTTCCTAAAGATATTATTACAGTGTATGCTATGCCGATGCTGTACGATAGCTAGATCGTACAATTAGACTTGGTACTTTTGGATGTTCACGGCGGTTCTAGTAGCCATGGAGTCGCCATTATATGTATGTTTTTCTTATGCAATACGTATGAAACTGAAAAATCAAACATTGTATATTAGATGCCATACATGATTTAATTACGCTATTATGTCGTTAATGAACACGTTATAATGACAGTAATTAATTTTTCATCACACCTGTTCCGTAAGTGCGCCAATACGCTGCGGTGATGCGCGCCGTAGGTGCGTCATTACGCCCTAGTATGCCGTTAAGGATTTTCATACAACATTACGTCGCACTAGCGCGGTCCGGCGCACGCCGCGCGCCGCGCCGAGATTTCTTTTATGAAAATGATGAAATTAAGTCATCCCTGATTTAGACCATTTTAGAGTAGTTTTGTGAAAATATATTGTTTTATTTACTTTTTTGCATCACAGCACAGGTGTGATGAAAAACATTGTGGTGGTACACGTGTGAAGTAAATTCCGCGCCTTCGGCTTGGGCTTTACTTTCACACTCGTTCGCAAATTCTTACTTACCGCCCTAAATACACAATGTACTATTATAAGGCTGCCATTTATCTAAATGAAGTTATTACAGCTTCGTCTGTAACCTGTACCTGTTACAGGATTTATGAGTCATAATAACGTGTTTATTACAGCAGTAAATCACGTCTTAATTTTTTTAAGTCCATTAGATACTGTCAAGTCACAGGTTAGGCCTATTACGCCTTCGGGCTATTCAGCCAATTTTTTAATATGAGTCCTTGTAATTGTAATAATGTGTTTTAAAGCAACCTTACATAAATTAAATGTAACAATTTTGTGCTTAATTGTCGTTACAAAGCTGAGTGAAATTAAGGTTTTTTAAATTCAAGCTTATTGGGTGACCCAAAAAGTGAAAATGCTCAAATAATGAATTAAAAATATACTTACCTATAAATTAACGCAGTTATAAGAAGAAATCGCTGTCTAGAATCTCTGTAAATATTCGTGTAATTTAAATTTTACTTAAAATGCGTGACGTACATTATTTTTGACTCTCAAGTAAAACGACTGACAATTTCAACTTTTACTAAATTTAAATGAGATGTTATGTATATTCTCTCATACCAAAACATGCATTTTTTTAGATAATCGTAAGTACTTTCCTCTAAATAAACCTATTATCTAAATATTCAATAACGACAAATAATTAATGTCCTTTGTTTTGTAAAATGATTTCTAAACCTCTGAAAGGCCCCTCAGAAGTGCTGTGTTGTAAACCTGCTGTAACACATTTCACGTATTATTTACAAACAGCTACAAGTTAATCAATTTTCACGTGTCTGGTAGAATATCTGAGCGTTTCAACCGCTTAATTTTGGTGGCATAATTTTTGCTGAAGTTATTATTCTTTACAATGTGCTAGTTTGTCATTTGAAGGAGTCATGGTACCTCATACAAATGACGAAGTATAACATGGAGATGTTTAGAAACTTCGGCGAAAATGATGCCACCAAAATTAGGCGGTTGAAACGCTCAGATATTCACCTGTCTATTATTTGAAGCATAACTACATTATCATCAAAACGTTATGAATTTTGTTGTGTTATTATATTTTTTAACTGAATATTTGTGTAAAATTTTAGGCGCATCCTAAAGCTTTAGGGGACAAAAGTGTAAGTATATACAATTAAAAAACCTTATACTAATATTATGTTATTTCGAAACCTCCGGATCTTACTTTATTCACTATCCCGATTGTTATTATTGTATTCGATTGGCGTATGCCAAGTGTTATCCCTTTTACTCTTACCTGGTGGCTTATTATGGTCACGCGTTTGCCGTTTGTAGTGCTATTCGTCACTTTCGTACTTCTTAGAACCTGACGGCAATCATGACAAACGATTAAACACGGGACCATCATAAACCTAATGCTAATAAATATAACACAAACAGTATGAAACTTTGAGCTACCAAATAATTTTACGATATCGTCGGCTGACAACCAAAACTCACTATATAAAAACTGTCACTACTCTTAGCAACGTCTTATGTCAATACTGGATCGGAACTGAGATATGACCTTTATTTCAAGTAGGTATTTGTTACTTAGTGAGTTTTGGTTGTCAACAGACGATATGCACTTCGACTATATATAGTGTGTGGCCTAGGGACTGACAAGCTACGATATCGTGATGCCAAGATCCAGTATTTAGCGTCCATTGTAACTTTGAATAACAATATCTCCGGACTTAACAATTTTGAAACAACGGGACTTTTACAGGATTATTGCGGATAGTCTAAGGAATCAGTCATTTCATTTTTCTCTCCCCTCCTCCATCATCCCCATCATCTCCTCTTTCATTCGTCTCCCGTGTTAAAGACCACACACTGTATATACTTGCGTAGAAAAGTGACCCCAAAAACGGTTGTGCAATTATGCCACGGTAGGCAAGAGACAGTGTTTTTTTCATAATACCTACTAAATTATTTAACATAGCCAAACAATTTCTTTATTTGCAGCCTGAACACGTACAAAAGGTGGCAAAGGTAATTATAAAATATTATTATTATATAAACATGTATAGTGATTTTGGGTCGTCTAGTAGGAGTGAACAGTAACGCTCACGCTGAGAAACTTTCACTACAGATACAACCAAGAAATCGGGAAAAAAACATAATTATTATATTTTTAGTACAGATGCTGCCTTTTTTAGGCTCTAGTACGAGAAATAGCTCATTTCACGTCAGGTCCAAAACTTCGGAGGGCCATCTGCACTAAAAAACGTCGTACGAGACACGTGCAAAAAGGAAATGCGTTACTCATGTCGATTTAAAATCCAGGGAGTGTTTGTAATCGTGTTTTAAAACATCGCCACTCGTTTCAAATTCCATGTTTTTCGCACTTGTGTCGTAATGTACTATTTTGTGGACCAACTCAAATTATTTTATTAAATATTTTTGAGTTGTTTTTTTAAGTATCTAGTAGTAACACTACATGTATAAAAAAAGGCTAAGCTGGAGTGGCCGATCGGTTTAGACATCATCCGCGAAAATTCAAATCCCAGATCCGGCGTTGGTAAATTCGTTGGTAATTCGATATTTTGGTATATAACATCTAATATTTAAATTCATAATTATTATTTAATTGATAGTTAACTATCAATCAAAGACCCGAAATACTGTCGTAATAAACTTTGTTAATAATATGCAAGTACCTAGTACAGATGTAGTGAGAAATGACTCGCCTTCGGAAACGTTCGTCAACGTCATGCTGTTTCAGTCTATCTCACTGAGACTGACAGTAATAGCTGTCATGCTACTTCAGTCAGACTCGGTGACACTGCCTGAAATAGCATGTGTTTACGAACGTTTCCGAAGGCAAGTAATTTCTCACTACACCTGTAAATGAAGTGAAATTAAATAATAGTATAGGAATCTTAAAATAGTTATTAAAATTCATATATAATTATTGTTACAGCTTGCCAAGAAACTTTTCCATGGTCTAAAGGTACAGAAAAACGAAATAATAAAACTAAAATTTTAAATAATCCAATTTTGGAAGCACTCTTAAGTTTATATTTTGTTATATTATTTTAGCTGGATGTAAGTTTTAAGTTACATTACTTTCAATCATATAAAAATATTAAAGCGAATAATTATCAATACTAAAATGATTTTTCGGAAAATATCAATTATAGATTAAGCATAATAGTATTTAACTTTATTAAAATAAACGAAATTCGGTATATTCGCCTACATTTAGTGGTCATATACAAACAATTTTAGACTTATTTATTTTCTAACCTGAAATGATAATTAATTTTAAATTTCAGTCTGTAAGTATCCAATTTAAGCTTCCTTGTTCATATTTTTGGGTTCAGCAGTGTTACCAATCCCAGTTTGAACCCTTGGTACTCTAGAACCATGTCACAAAAACAAAAGGTAGGAGATGTATTACAATTCCACTTGCTACATCAGCTAACATCACTTAGACATAGTTCCCGAGAAGTCTAGCATTCCAATCGGCTAACTTGTACACAATGCTATACTATACAAGATTTTACCTTGCTTGGTATGTACAGGTGACATTATCGGTACGATTCCCGGTCTAAAATTAAAAATAGTACATTGTGCATCAAGGGAGGTAAGTACGGAATTACCGCCGCTTACCGACCGTGATGCATACAATGTTTTTCATCACACATGCCGACAAAAAATAAGTTTTAAGACAAAATATTATTAAATGACGTACGACCATTTCTATTACTCCCTAGGGAATTTCACTTTTCTAATACTCCCACTATGCATGCAAGCAATGGCACGCTTAGACAGCAAGTGTGATGAAAAAGTAATTTATATGAAATTGTAAAACTAGTAGCAAGATATAAACTTTGACAATATCAAAAACTAAAAACAGGTAAAAAATGTTTTTGTCATCAAAATTCACGAATGAATACGATTACCATTGTTACTCTGTATAATTTTGTTGGATTTACATTGTTGTTTTACTAAATAAATATTAAATTATTTATTTTTAAGAAAATAAATTCATTGACATATATTTTTAAGAGGTTAACTAAACTAGTATGGTAAATAATTACGGATTGTTTTCTGTTAGGGTTTAGACGGCGTGATAAAACAACAAGTAAGTATTCAATATTCATGTATTACGTATTGGTATATTGTTACACGGGTGTAATCCAAAAAAAAATTGTCAACAAATGTGGCTGACTTTCAATAGCATTTCACGTCTTTGACACATATTCTGAAATACGTTCGCATTTAAATACATAATAATATAGTATGTTTACGTGAATAAATAAATAAATTAAAAAATAACTTGGGACATTTTACACAAATCAACCTAGTCCCACGGTAAGCTCAATTAAGGCTTGTGATATGGGTACTATGCTCGCGAAACCGAATTTGGTTTTAAATATCCGGTCACACTGTGCACAATGGAGCTGGCCCTGATTATTGAATGTGTAAGCGTAGGAAGTTGAAGTGTCACTGACCATTATTCGATAAAAAAAATGATGATGGGCAGCAGCGTCATCATAGTGGACCGTTTGCCCAGCGTGGCGATTATGGGCATTTACCTCCTAATGCGTCTATACGCATGGTTAATAGGAGAGGCCTACGTCCAGCAGTGGACTATCATAGGCTGATAATGATGACGTGTAGGAGGGCTTAGATCGGGTTTTCCGGACATAACGCTTTGATCCAGGTGTTCCAGGCGAGCCGCTTCAAATTAGGCTACACCTTCTCTGACTCTTTTACGCCATTCCGGTCGCATAGACGCTAACCCATCTTAAGGCTCTGGCGAAATGTCTGCGGCTTTAAGTTTGCGCTTTAGTAGGTACCTACGTCCTTGTACAGTCAAGTGCAAAAAGAAGTATCGAAAGAATCCGCTCATAAATATGTTACGACGTTCTTACACAGAATTAGAGTGCACTGAGACATATTTTTGAACATTTTTGTGTACACCTTATTTTGTCTTTGACTGTATCGCAGGATCGCCAATCCGCCTGCCAAGCATGACGATCACGGTAATAATCCCTGTAGACGTCCTGTGCTGGACATAGGCCTTCCCAGTGGGGAGTGGGGAGACCTACGTCTACCGGTTAAAATGATGATGGTAAAGAATGAATACATCAATGCGCCTCCAATAATTTATTATTGTTTTTTAATTGTTATTTAGATTTTTTAACCGACTTCCAAAAAAGGAGGAGGTTCTCAATTCGACTGAATTTTTTTTTTTTTTTTTTTGTTGTATGTATGTTACCTGATATCTCCGAGAATAGTGAACCGATTCTAAAATTTCTTTTTGTAATCGAACGTGTATTACTCCGAGATGGTCCCATTGGCACCAAGTTGGGGTCTGATGATGGGATCCTGGAGAAATCGAGGGATCTCTTCAAATGTTATAGGTACATGTATGGCGCTTTTGGTAATTTTCATTCATTTACAAGAATTTGCATTCAGAAAGTAGGATTTGAGGAAACCAATGAGAGAAACAAATCGGGAATCTTGGAGAAACCGGTTGAAGTCGGTTTTTTAAATTTTTAATTTGGTGATTATGTTTTATTTCTGTTGTGTTTTAGGGAGGCGCTGCAAATATTGTAGCGAAACTATCATCTGTTAATGTAGTAAGTGATTTTTTTTTTGTTTACAATACAATAAGGGAAAAGAAACACTAAATATTACTCCTTGCACTGGCAAATTTACCAAAATACCATCTACTTTCTTTTATTTAACCGGAATACGTTATGAAACAAGCTCTTAAACAGATCGCCATATTTTTTATTATACCTTGTATTTACAAGGTGATTTTGAGGTAGTGTAGCAGGAGTATGCCGTGTGGTGACGGCAGTAAGAATACATTTGTCACCACCCCAACTCCTGCGGGTGTCGTAAGAGTCGACTAAGGGTTTGAAGTGTCACTGACCATTATTTGATAAAATATTGATGATGGCCAGCAGCGTCGTCATAGTGGACACATTATTTATGGATAGTTTTAACCCTACTTTAAGAATGTATAACGAAATTAATTAAGTAGCTAAGTTGTATTTTATGTAGCTCCACGTAAGTTCATAGTATATTAGCAAATCTGGCGGCTGTAGACTTCGCTGGGATTCGTTGCACAATTTTATGACTAATTAAGTTTAAAAATTATAATTTAGTACCCAAAAAAAAACTTGTTGTGAATTCTGTGACGTGTTTTGAAAGTTCAGGATAAAGGAAGATTATTCATATTTTTATTTTGAAATTTCAGCCCAGGAATAAGAAGGTAAGAAAAGTAATAAATATCTCTTCATTTTTCTGAGAACTTACCTACTCCTGTGAACTAGGGTTGTTTATTTGAATGAACTGAATCCTTTAGGATTATGTGTATACATATAATTAGGTAAATAAAAAAGTACATAATTTGAATACTTGCCTTGTTCGTTGTAATTTGTGAACTGTTCAATTTATATATACTCGAAAACTTGTTTTTTTATGATTTAACAATTTAAAGAATATTAATAAGATATCACATCAAAGTTTTTAAATGATTTTATTTATAAATATATCTTCAACTGATAAAAATACCTATATACAAATGCAATCTGATTTTTTTAAAAGTGAATAGCATTCTTCTCTCTATTTACTAATGTTTAATAATTCATGTTGTTAATTTTAGCTGGTACGTAATAATTTGTGTCATAATTATAATACCGAATTACTACTAACTAAATTACTAAGATAATGTATTTAAATTAGCACAATGAAATGTTGTTAATTTCATGTTTTACTCGGTTATCGCGAAATTTCAAAATAGGTATATTAATATATTAGAAATAAGTCGTAAAAGCCATGATTAAATTATCAACTATCATCGATATGCTATCACTACAATTAACACTTTCATTGCCAACGAGTGCTAAGCTCGTAGCCGATCCCGTGATTTTTCCGCTTTGTAGCGAAAATGGACCTCCCACAGACAACTACCCTCGGGAGTTACCGGCACTCTGTGTGAATACTTTTTTCAATAAAATATAGTGTAGATAACACATATGTTTTCAAATTACAGTTTTTTAATGTAAGTAAAGGGTTTTACATATAATTAAAGGGTCGGTTGTAAAAAAACTGTATATTAATGATAGTACTTAAACAAATTAGGAAATGCTTGAATCTCCTAAAAGCTTCGGAAATTCTGGCAATATGCTGCCGTTGGGTACATTGGTACGGTTCACGTAAATTATAGCAGTATATATTGGTATCCTGAAATTACAAAATGATAAGTTTGGAATTCGTAAAAACAAACTTTGACTAAACAATCAAAATTAAGAAGTATAATTTATAAATAATAGTTCTTAATTGTGCATATCTATTATTTTAATTGTTACATTTTCATCGAAATTTTCAAAATTATGTGTAAAACCTATTTAATGATATAATTTTTACTGCATTGCTGTGTTTTTTTACAGACAAATACAATGGTCGTAAGTTTTCAATAAATGTTTACCTAATTTTTCCCGAATTCATATCTATTTATTGTATAAAATAAATCAAGATTTAACATAGCGATATAATAGATATGGATACTTAAATACACAGACAGTCACGGCCAAAACACAAATATTTGTGACAATAAATACCTACACAAATAATGCCATCACTGGCATTCAAACCCGGAACCTTTTACTTAGTAGCCAGGGCCACTTGTGGCCTATACCACAAAACTTTACAAGCGTACAATTTTGTAGAATTGTATGCTTGTAAAGTTTTGTGGTATAGGCCACTGGGCGTAGTGGGTACTACGCTATGGAGGCTGACAATTGCAGGGATCGGATATCGGTTTTTTCTCCATGCAAAAGAACGGTTCTAATTCCGCTCTTTTTGGTTCTTCGGTAAAATTATTTGTTAATCAAAAATACGATGCTGTTAATTACATAAAATATTGAGTACTGCATAAAGAGTGTCAAACATTTTAAAATATTGAGCTATTTCGAGATTTTCTAGAAACCGATCCCTGCAATATTAGTTCCTTTTAATTTACCTACATCTTTTTTTATTTTTTTTTTCAGAACGACAGCAACCAACAAATATTAGTATGTATACTAGATCTAATGAAAAAAATTGCCAAGAACAAATTGGGCTTTGCTCATTGTAGGTAGGGTTTCGTAGTTATTCAAAAACGGCTAGGCTAATTATGTTGAAAATAGTTTTAATTTAACCCTTTAACGGACAAGACTCAAAAAAATCCTGGGTTCAAGCCATTATATAGTACGAAACAATCTGTACAGTCACCACATGGGAATGTTGAGCCACTTGGCAATGGATGCAATTTGGTCGTGTAATATTATGGGTTCGGTATTTTTCGTTAGTAGGCACGATCGCGACATGACCAATGTTCCCCGATGATATGTCAGTCAAATACGAATCTTTGTTGCGTCAAAATTTCAGTGTGTCAAAACTAGTTGAAATAGTAAAAATTACTTCGTCTACGAGAATTAAGGATTAGTCATCGGCCATTATTAGACGCTAGATGTCGTTGATCCTAGAGGAAACTGGATAACGACAATTCTTCATAGATTTGTTTAAAACCGTTTAGTAATTTATTCTTATTTGCTTCAAATCGGAAGCCATGATTTATCTGATATTAATAGGCGAGGTATTTTTTCCATTCATATTTATATAAATAGGCATGTTATCGAGCAATTTTAAATTATTTTTTTCATTGACAGAGACAAATGCTATTGCTGTCTTTATTATCATTCGTTACAGCTCAGTTGACGTTAGTTGAAAACTTATGTAATGTAACCTTTGTAGAAATATGGTGGTAACCTTTGACAATCTACCCATAATCCTATAATCTGTCAGTAGCCATAAAAATGTATAATAGAAACTTTCTGACTGAAATTCTAACTTTGAAAAAATACCTGTCAGTGACAGCCGTTTATAACCTTTGACAATCTACCCATAATCCTATAATCTGTCAGTAGCCATAAAAATGTATAATAGAAACTTTCTGACTGAAATTCTAACTTTGAAAAAATACCTGTCAGTGACAGCCGTTAATAGGAAAGTGAACGAAATTACCATCAGGGCTCTGAAGTTAGATTGACGTCTCCAGGTCTAAAGCGGATGTTATAACGTAACTATAGTAACGTCAGCTTCCGGAAAAATAGCGAACAATGATTGGTTAAACATTTTTGTTATTATGTAACCATGGTAATGTCACCTTCTGAAGAATACGCGAGCGGTCATTGGCTAACCGTAGCAACGACCGCCCCATTGGTCAGCAGAGTTCGGCCGAGTATTATTCGACCAAGTTGCGAACAGTGGCAAGTGGCTCAACAATCCCATGTGGTGACTGTACAAGAAAATAAAACAAAAAAGCTATAAACAAAAGATACGCACTCCCGTGTAAAAAAAGAGACACGGCGATATTCGCCCGGCGGTGATAGCTGCTGATAGCTGGGTGAGTATCGTAGTGTCTCTTTTATATATAGCTAGCTTATTTTTAAGATCAAGGTACTTATTTGTGCTTGTCGCAATCGAAACAACAGGGTGCTAGGGGAAGGACGCGAAACTGCTGGTTCTTAGACAAGTTGCCAATCCCTAACGCTTAATCGTCAATCGTAAACGAAAGGCAGCTAACTGTCTTTGTCGCACTAATATGAAAGAGTGCCAGAGAGGGAAAACTACGATACGCTCTAAGCGTTAGCGATTGGCAACTTGGCTAAGCATCCAGGATACGGCGTCGACTTAGGCAAAGGGGAAAAGATCCCCGCTCCGAGTCGTTTCAGCGTGCTTAGACAAGTTGCCAATCGTTAACGCTTGGTAGGGTATCGTAGTTTTCCCTCTCTGTCACTTTTTCATATTAGTGCGACAAAAACAGTTAGGATTAAGCGTTAGCGATTGGCAACTTCTCTAAGCACCCAGGTACATAGGTGTCTGTTGTTATTTCTTTTACAAGATAAAAACTTCGTTGGATTTGTTTTTTTTTTCAGAACACAATAGTGAACGGCCCGCAGGTAAATTCACCTTCAAAAATAATAATACATTAATTTTCGGCCGATATTGGAATACCATATCTGTATATGGCGGGTAGCACAGGACCGGTTATTGTGGCAATCTTTGGGGGAGGCATATGCCTAACATAGGTTCAGCAGTGGACATCTTTCGGCTGATATGATGATATGATTTTCTGACTACGATTCAGACTTTTTAAATACAAGTATAGGCTGTCTATGTCTATGTTGCTATCTTTTTTACTTGAGCTTAAAGCCTTCGTTATGTGAAAAAAATCAGACCTATCAGTAATGACGCATCGTATTTTTGCACCATGCCCCCCAGACCGCTGCTCAGAATCGCAACAACGCATAGTATCCAAGCCGTTTTTACCGCATCCCCAGACTGCTGCATAAAATACATATATTATACGGACACGCAGTCATTGTGTCATGTAGGTACCTACTGATGTGGCTATTTTTGTTAATTATCCACTTAGGTACTATAAAATGACTTTGAACGCTGCATCAATGCGTATTTTAAGCATCAGTTCAGGTTCGCAGCAAAAATGTTTAGTTTGAGGCACGTCACGGCGTACTCGCTGCGATTGCGTATTTTAAGCAGCGGTGTAGGGAGCATGCAGCAAAAACGTTACAGATAAGATGCGTCATTGAGAACATGTGGCTGTGCTCGTATTAATACTGTATTTTATATTTTTTAATATTGAGTTGAGTGTCAAAACATCGACAAATTAAATGATTATTTATAACGTATATTACATTACAGTTCAATGGAGTATGTATCATAAATTATATTAATCTTACGACTATTTTTTTTTATATACAATCTGACGTTACAAATAATGTACCTATCCTGTAATATTTTGAAATCAGCCCCTTTCGAGTGTAGTCTATGAAAAAAATACACAAAGGGCCTAGTGTAATAACTATAAGTTGTAATTTGTTTCGCACATAATTATACATTCGCGGTTAAATAATATTGGACAGGGGCCTATTGCCAGGGATCGGACAAATGTGCATAATTGTTTGCAATAATATGGACACGACTGAAAAATTGATTAAATAAATAATCAAACAAATAATTACATGAAATTTGATTTCGAATCTTTAAGGTTTAAAAAAGTTTTCATAAATATGTAATTATCTGAAAACGAATAAATAATTAATTATTCAATCAACTTAGCAGTCATGTCCATATTATTGCGAACAATGACGCACATTTTTCCGGTCTCTGCCTATTGCATAACAAATTATAACTAATATTGGGTTTATTGATTACCTATGAAATTGGCGTTTTCGGTCACAGAATCATCCTTAATTTTATTTTCTAAAAAGAAACTTAGATATATTCTTTGTTTTCAACAGTGCACTTTCTAACAAAGGTTTTTTCACACTAATAATAGTTTTTCCCCTTAAATAATATTCAAAAATAAGCTTTGAAAACAACTCTTGTCACATGCTGCCGGTTTACATGTTTCAAATAGGTATAAATTTATGATAGTACCTTGTTTTCTGAAATATAAATAAACAAAACACGCCTTAGAAGTGTCTAATATTACCGACAAAATTTGGTTTATTTTAATTTTACAATCAAAAAAGTTCATTGTATGGAAATTAGACTTTTCACCAATTTGCCAATTTCATGGGTAATGACCAAATATTATATACAAGCGGAAGTCTCTTTCTAGTAAGACAGATAAAAGAGATGTCGCAAGATATTTACATATTATTTCTCTATACACTCCTCTGCCGTATAAGAGTTTCAGCAGAAAAGCAAAAAAATGCGAATGCTGGTAGAGGTCACGGATTGTTCGAAATTCATTTGAGTATTTGGTTTTAGGGTTTCATTGGAAATCAGTCAAATACTTTCATTTACAAGAAACTTAGCGGGGTTTGTACTTTTCCTTAATATATTTTCAGTACAGATAGTGCCCCTTAAAGATCATTGGTCACTTCGGTCGTATTTTAATTTATCGTCACTCGTTTCGAGTTTCACTTTTTCGCGCTTGTATCGTAATATACTATTTTACCACGCCAAAACAAGTAACCTCGTAGTCAAAGTTTCGTTGTATTATCTTTTTATCAAAACACCATTTACATACAGCGTGTGTATTTGATACGGTCGAATATTTTAATGGCGTTTACATATTTAGGACCTAGGGAAGCTGTTTACATATTTGTTTAGGCAATTAAGATATTTTTTTTTTCATACAAAATAATTGAGCACGCAATGTATTGCATCCACTGGTAGCCATATTAATTAACGTCGAGTACGTCGACATATGTAGCTAAACGTCGTACAAATGTCATGTCAGTTGGACGGCATACATTGCTGCTGGGTTGCACCATAGAAAAATCATTACACGTAATTAATAACAAAATTTAACGATATGATTATCTTATACGATTCGTAGGATCAAACATTATAGTAGGATTAATTATTTGCCCGCATAAAAACACACGCTGTATATTGACTGCTCAAACCAATACGACTGACTCTTACTCGATAGCACTAAAGTGCATAATGCAGTAATACCTCGCTTTACGCGACCCCGCTTAACTATCTTTTATTATCTTCCTGTTAGGTATAAATTTGTCGCGGAGCCTTTTGAATGTAGTATAAAATAAATCAACTGATTGGTCGAGCGATCGGGACGAAAACTCTTCTTTCCAATTGATAGACGATATCTCGTTATTTATAGAATCATAGTCGCCATTTTTGAATAGGAATTTAACTAACGGAGCCGACTGTAGAGGAGTTGTAATAATGTACTTTATTTTAATAATAAAAGGCTCGTGATACGGGTCAATAGGCAGTAACGGGCTTATGCTATGCAATGGCTAACGTCTACAATATCATTAGATAAAACTAAATCTAATATCTTGCCAAAGCGATTCAAGACTCCATTACGTATACTGGTCAAGGTTAAGAGAAAAGAGCTCGCCGATAAGACTACATTCAACGTCGCTTACATAATTAGATGGAGACATTTCGGATTCTGTTTCACTATAACGCGGTTTTTAAATTTGGGCAATTAGTAACTAAATTGATATCTGGTTAGATAATAAAATGCGCGCGGCACATCGCGCCACCTCGGATCGCACTCTTCTACCTTCTGACCAATAAGTATTATTACTTTATTTAGTGTTTTAAGTGAAACAAGTGTACTACAAGTACGCCAAAATAACGAAAATGCTCGAGTTTGGTACTTTAATACATGACCCCGATATACGCGAAATTCGCTTTACGCGATTTTCTCTGGAACGCATCACTTGCGTAAAGCGGGGTATTACTCTATACAATCACACCTAACCTAATACATATATTGTGTCAGCCTCCGTAGCCTAGTTGATAGTGACCCTGCTTACGAAGCTGGAGGTTCCGGGTTCGAATCCCGGCGAGGGCATTATTTGTCTATTTTTTTGTCAATATTTAATTACTAAAATTATTTATTTTGTTCATTACATTGATTTTGATGTTTTTACAGGACGCCGAGAAAAAGAAAAAGGTATATTTACTTAGTATTTGAATGTGTAGTAATGTGTATAGAAACTTGCGTCAAAGGAAATAGTTTACTTATGATAATTATAACTTATTTTTCATCTAAGTGTCCAAATGTTGAAAATAAAAGTAAAAATCGTAAACCAGGTGCCGTACGGACACTCTAACGTAACGATTTTGATTGGTTTGCATACTGCCAGCTGACTTTACCTAAATGCTTATCATTGAATAAACATAACTAATTAATTTAATGTTAACTAAAAATGTATGTGAAATCAAGGTTTAAGGTTATAAGTTGGTAATAAAACCTAGATTGTGTTCTAAAAATGCGTGATCGTGGAATAATGCAAGTTTTAGGTGTGTGTGCTAGTCATTGAGACCGAAAGTTTCATCAGTAGCAGAGGATTAACATCTTAATTTTTTGTTTTTAAAATAACTATTTAATATAAACTACCTTATCTATACGCTAAGTTTCTTTTGATACTGAAAATCTAGGATTTCATTTTTCTTCATAGCGTAGCTGAGGGGCCCCAATAATATAAAATAATCTTCTAATTTTCTCGTGTGGCTTTTTTATTTTAGCTGGTACGTATTTTTTTTCAATGAAATGACGATTATCATTTCATTTCATAATTCTCTCTATCAATTTTAATTGGTAAAATGGTTCAAAAGTAGATCCGTAGGTAAAATGAGGAGCGTAAAGTCATTTTAAGCAACCCATTCAAAGTGTAGGTACTTATACTACTTACATAACAAAACAATCAACTAGTGATGTTTATAATAACATGAAAAAACAAAAACTATACTACGCTAAACTCAACCTACCTTAAGAACTACGGGGACCTAAACTATATATTTTAAAGACAAACGGGTCTTAATGGCGTAAACTTACGTTTAATTATATCCTGACGTTTCGGGCATGACGTTACACCCGTGGTCGCAGGCAGACTGGCGAGAGAATGTATCAAATCAACACCTTCGAGCTGCGCGGGTTTTTCGAACTACCCGCACTTGATCTTGATTATTCACTTCTAGGTTAGGGTTGTCACTAGGCCTACACACACACAATACTCACATCATCCAATGGCTTTAAAATAGATGTTTCACCACGCTTGCATTTGTAAATCACGGGATTCCACGCGGATGAGATTCCTTGCCCCTCATTTTGATTTAAATTCCGATGTTTCTTAATTTCAATAGCTTCACGTACTTTTCGGCTATGATGTATACGCTCGGTTGAGAGGACTTTCGGGCTATGGAGCTCAATCCAGTGGTTGGATCCGGACTCCAACAAATGCTCGACCACAGCAGACTTATTCGTTTGGCGCTTTTTAAGACCCGTTTGTCTTTAAAATATGAGTGATAATCGTGAAAGTTTAAATCAATATACCTAAACTATATATACAAATGTCTCCCACATCGCTGCCACTGGGCAAAGTGCCCATAAGGCTGGCTGCTTTGCCTCGCTGAATGGCAATGCCAATTCGTTGGGCGAGGAACGAGCCAGCCCTAGGGTCACCGGAAGACTGGATGAGCAAATAACTATATATATAAGTTAGTGATAAAATTGTGTACTAATGTTTACATTCATAAGATCAACATCAACTTAATGGGGATTATTCGACGCTCATGCCATTATTGTTTCTTCCTAGTCGCGATTCTGTACAATATGGATTTTTTTTTTTATATCACTTCGGTGGCAAACCAGCATACGGCCCGCCTGATGGAAAGCCGTAAAGCGTAGCCTATGGGCGCTTGCAACCCCAGGGGTGTCACATGCGCGTTGCCGACCCAATAAGAACTTGTACACTCCTCTTTTGAAGAACCCCATACTGTAGTCCAACGGGAAAACCTCGGCAGGGAGCTCATTCCACAGACGGACCGTCCGCGGGAGGAAGTTCCTCTGAAACCGCACGGTGCGCGACCATTTAGGTTGCAAGGTGTGAGGATGAGCGCCCAGTCGGTGGCGAGCGGTGCGATGATGAAAAGTGGACGTTGGCATCATGTCGAACAGTTCTTCAGAGCACAACCCATTGTACAGACGATAGAACACACATAAGGAGGCGAAGTCTCTCCTTAGACTTAAGGGTTCAATACCGCCTGTGAGTCTGGGATCGTCGACTATTCGGACAGCTCGTCTCTGAACCGAGTCAAAGGGTGCAAGCTGGTATACAGGTGCTCCTGCCCAGAGGTGACAGCAATACTCCATATGGGGTCTGACTTGCGACTTATATAACAGAAGTCTTTGCCCCGGAGTAAAGAATCCCCTCGCTTTATTGAGCACCCCGAGCTTTTTGGATGCCAGCGTAGCTTTTCCCTCTAGGTGACATCGGAATTGGACGTCGTTGGAAATGTCGACTCCGAGGATCCCAATACTCCCTGACATGGTAAGAGCTGTGTCTTGGAACTTTGGAGCCACAGTAAATGGGGTTTTTTTAGCGGTAAACGCGCAAACTTGTGTCTTTGTGGGGTTGAACCTGACTAGGTTATCCCGACCCCATAACGAGACTCTAGATAAAGTGTTCTCGATGTCAGACACAAGTTTTCCGCGACTTTCCAGTACCACAGAGCGAGGGATATTAGCACGGCCTGTGTAAAAAGTATCCCCAGTACTGTCATCCGCATAGCAATGGAGGTCGCCGATAGACAACATGTCATTGATATGCAGAAGGAACAGCGTTGGGGATAGCACAGAGCCTTGCGGGACGCCAGCGTTTATGTCCATGCTATCAGAGCAGCTACCGCCTACTACGGCACGAATGCGTCTGCCGGACAAAAAGCTAGCAATCCATCTGCATAATCCCTCCGGCAGTCCATAAGATGGCAACTTCGACAAAAGGCCCCTATGCCAGACCCGATCGAACGCCTTCGCTATATCTAGGCTGACTGCCAAAGCCTCGCCTTGACTCTCAATGGCTGATGCCCAGCGGTGAGTGAGGTACACTAGAAGATCACCGGTAGAGCGACCGTGGCGAAAGCCATACTGGCGGTCGCTTATAAGATCGTGTTCTTCTAGGTAACCAAGGAGCTTAGCGTTAACTATACGCTCCATGACCTTAGAGAGAAGGGAGGTGATAGCGATAGGCCTATAATTCGATGGATCCGATCTGTCACCCTTTTTTGGAACAGGGTGCACAAGGGCCGTCTTCCACGAAGATGGAACTTCCCGTTTGATACTGGAAAGAGCGAAGAGACGCGTTAACACAGGACACAACTCAGGAGCACAACGTTTAAGCACCACTGCAGGTATGCCGTCTGGCCCGCTCGACTTGTGAACGTTTAACGACAGCAACTCCCGCCGAACATTTTTCTGGGAGATGCGAATTTCTGGCATGGAGTGTGCGCACCGCGGGATGGTAGGCGGTATAATGCTGCCGTCATCGCTCACAGTCGAGTTCGAGGCAAAAAGAGCACCTAGAAGATCGGCTTTCTCTTTTGCACTATGGACTAGATTACCGTCAGCATTTCGCAGTGGTGGCAGGGACGACCGACAAAAGTTTCCCTCGGCAGCTTTGGCAAGTGACCAGAAGGCCCTACTCCCGGAAGGGTGGCCTGCAAGCTTCTCGCCAAATCTGCCGACAAAATCAAATTTTGCTCTGGCAACAGCTCTTTTGCAGGACCTCGAGGCAGCATTCAGTCTGCGTTTCGCATCAGAGACGTTCGGATCCTTATCAGTTACGGCCTTGGTCCAAGCCCTGTAAGCAGCCTGCTTTTGAACCGCAGCTTCTTTACAGGGCCGGTTAAACCAAGGTCGCTTCTTTGCTCCTGTAGCGATTAGTATATAATCCCTTAATGGTGTCACTGGTGTCAGCCAAGCCAGGGGTATTGGTGGGTTGATTAAAGGGTCACTGAATATTCGTTTATAGAAGACTAGCGACCCGCCCCAGCTTCGCACGGGTACTGTACCTACATAAAAACCTTCCTCTTGAATTACTCTACCTATCAAAAAAAATTTCATCAAAATCCGTTGCGTAGTTTTAAAGATTTAAGCGGACATAGGGACAGAAAAAGTGACTTTATTTTATACTATGTAGTGATTGATGACGGGCAGCAGATTGAATGGCAAATTTTCACAGCACACGTATTAAACGAATGTATCACGAGCATCACAGACATTGTTTTTTTCTAGAAGCACAATACGAGTATTTGGAGTAGTTTGTTGGATGAACTTGCTGATTACCACGAAAAGGCGAAGAAAGAAAAGGTGCTAATAAATAACAGATCCGCTTTTTTTATGTGACGAAGGACAACAACGGACGACAACTGAGCTCTCAGCCCACCTGATGGAAAGCAGGAACTGAAGCCCATGGACATAATGATCAAAAAATTGCTTATGCGCTGCCTACCCTGAGAACTTAGATGGATTGCCTCTATCTATGCCAGTAATTACACCGGCTACTCGTATCATACCCCCAAACCGAAACACAGCAGTGCAAACACTGCTATTTACGTAAAAACTGCCAGCGTACTGGCGATGCCGCGGCTTTTCATGAACTATGTTTACTTTTTTTCTGATTACAGTACTACAACGTGTGTATTATTCATAAATCCATATATTATCTAATAATAATTGAAAATTCATTTATAATAATTTTTACCTTAATATTGGAAATTATCTTGAAAACAAATCATTTATTGAAAAATAATTACCTGAATTAGGTATGATATAAAAAGTGGCATCTTAATAATGTATGCTTTTTTTTATTTCAGACGGTACGCTATGATATATTTGACTAATTAAAATTTACCTGCACCGTTTTTTTATTTAACATAGCATAAGGAAAACTGCGTTGATAAATATGAAAAAAAAAACTTTTTTTTGAAGATTTACACAATAAACACCTAGTACCTAAAATAAATTTAGTACGTGAAAACAATGAATTCCATTCTTTTTAGACAGCATGTTTCTTAAAGATATTTACTGCTTAAGACCTACACAAACGATATCTGAATATAAATAGTGTAAGTCTATTTTTTTTCAAAACGACCGGCTGGGTTCAGTTTTTTTTTTTTCAAATGTATGAATGTAGTTTTTCTATTTATCAAAATCGGTGACATGGTTCCTAAGAACAAGTCCTCGTATGTCTTATAGTTTCAGACTTTCCCATACTGACCGATTCGAATGGGCCACCCTGTATATAAATAGAAAATTATATAGGCATATTTATAATTAAATACATTATAAAAATATGTATTATGGAAAAATACAAAAACAGTACGAGTATAATAGGGCGTCCCTTATATTGCAATTTTAATATGGAACTACGCATACCTACCCTCTAAATTATGATATTCGTACTATCCCAAAAACCTTCACATGTCAAATCTTTGTATTTATTTATCACAAATATTTGTTCCTTGGTCATCTATGCTTGGCTGTCTATGTATTTAGATATCTATAGGCATGTATATATGTATATATCGTCACTTGGTACCTACATCACAAGCCTTAATTGAGCTTCCCATGGGACTAGGTCGATATGTGTAAGATGTCCCAAGATATTTATTTATTATTATTTATAACAAAACTAACAATAATCTTCAAAAAAATTCTACAAAAATAAACTTACACTATTTAAACATCGATTGTGTAGGTCTTTTGCAGTAAATGTCTCTATGAAACATGATGTCTAAAAATAATAAAATGCATTGTTTTGACAAAAATAAAGTTATTACACGTTTGCACAGAGGTCACGGTAGTAGCTAAAATTCGAATAAATTGATGATCTACTTTGACTGCTTTTTTTAGCAAGGAGAGTAGTTTATACTACGTAGTTTTAGAAAACATAAAATATTTGGCATGTGTGGGAATAAACATCTTTGGTATAAGCTTTCAAAGTTAATATACTGCATGACGCTCGAACGCGTTATCTAAAAGTGCAATATTTACTCGTCGTTTTAAAATTGATTATGTACATGACTGTTTTAGTGAAAGCTATAATTATTTATATGGAGGTACACAAGGGTATTTTCTATCGTTTTTAATAACATTTTATTATTTTCCCTGTCGCTTTTTTATTATAATATTTATTTTACGCGAGCCATCAAAACAATCAACGACGATTTCGATTTGAAAAATATTTCGAAGCTTTTAGTTTAGAAACCCTTCGAGTCCCTTAATGATTCATATGTCGTTTTGTAGCCTAGAAAGTGCTTTATCGTGAGCAAGTGATAATTCTACCGAAGATTGCCGAAGGTCTTGGCGGTAGCCTTTTTACGAAACTGAAATTTAAGGACAAATAAGCGTACTTAATGATTTTTAAGAGCGAGGAGGGGGGAAATCAATTGCTAGTTCTCATGTAACTTGTTTTTAGGGTTCCGTAGTAAACTAGGAACCCTTATGGTTTCGCCATGTTCGTCTGTCCGTCTTCCGCACCATAGCTCAATGGACGTTAGTACTATAGTGTGGGGTATCGTTGAATAGGTTTTTCAAAAAGAATAAGGGTCCCAAAAGAAAGTTTTTTTACCCACAAAATTTCAAGAATAACAAGTAACACTGATTTGCTCATTAGATTTTTGCTGACATTCGATCTATACATGACTGGTTTACGAAATTTACCTCACAAAATGTAGGAATCTTTATTTAAAGCTTGTATTTCGCTTATAACAGATCAAATTCAATCTTAATATAACATTACGTACTGTTTTTTAGACTTTTATTGCGACTTTAGAATTTTAAGCACTGTTCTTTGTACGCCTGACCACTGTGGTTTGATAAAATTACATTTATTTATAATAAAATGTATGTAGGAAAATCGCATGAAAGTCGGACGAGTTGCAGTTACAGCAATGAACTGACATTTATTTTAAGTGTTTTGAGGTAAAATAAACGTTTCCTACTAAAAATCTAAGTTAAGGATAATATACTTATTTTGCTGAATCGTTTTTGTGTCTTGCAACATTCACATCAATTATTTACTTTCAGGTGAATAAATACGAAGAAAACAATTATTTTAATGTCGTAGACAAGGTAAATTAATCCATAATTTAGAAACAATACTTTTTACAAATGTTCACTTTTTATTATAGTTCCAAGTACCGTTTGTTTTTAATTTTATTCCATTCAGTTCAATTATAACAAATAAAAGCTTCTGTTACGAACTTCATGGTTCATGGAGGTCATGTGGAAATAATTATGGTTATCCTAGTTATCATCATCATCATCATCACATCAACCTCTCTACTACTGAACACAGTCTTTCCCCAAACATTTGTATACATAAATACTTACTGGTGAAGGTCGCAGGAGTCCGCTGGATGCGGGTGGCGCAGGACCGGTCATTGTGGCAATATTTGGGGGAGGCCTATTTTCAGCAGTGGACGTCTTTCGGCTGATATGATGATGATGATGATGATGCTGTCTTAGACAGCGAGCCAGATATATTGAGCATGTCTTTGTCAACATTTATCAGCCGTATTGTTGGAACTGAGGCTCTTCAACAATAAGTATAAATTTAATGTTTTTTTATGCATGATTATTACGTATGTTGTGTACAATATTGTTATTATATGTCCGAGGTGGGGACATAGGTGATCTTGGTCGTTTTTCTTTGGTATATGACATCTAATATTTATAATTTATATAGTATTAAGTAGTGTGACTACTGGAGAAAAATTAAAAGTACAAATCAAAATATTTAGTTAATAAATAATGTTATTTGTGTTTTCACAATATGTTCAATAGATGGCAGCACCATCTCTCTCTAGCTATTCTAGAAAACTGTAAAGTATTCTAATAGGAGGTGCAGGCATGTAGTTAGTGCTTGCCCTTAGAGAATGGTCAAAGGCGCCTAGCCTTGTAAGGGATTGCATATACCCGAGAAATTTGACCGGTGGTTGCTAAGACCGAGTGGCCGAGGGGTACAGGCATCAGCCGCGAAAGCTGAGTACGTGGGTTCAGTCCCCACCTCGGACATAGGTGATCTTGGTCGTTTTTCTTTGGTATATGACATCTAATATTTATAATTTATATAGTATTAAGTAGTGTGACTACTGGAGAAAAATTAAAAGTACAAATCAAAATATTTAGTTAATAAATAATTTGATTTGTGTTTTCACAATATGTTCATGTCCTAAGATATTTATTTATTATTATTTATAACAAAACTAACAATAATAATTCAAAAAGTTCTACAAAAATAAACTTACACTATTTAAATATCGATTGTGTAGGTTTTATACAGTAAATATCTCTATAAAACAGGATGTCTAAAAATAATAAAATGAATTGTTTTGACATAAATCAATTTATTACCTTACCCACATCACAAGCCTTAATTGAGCTTAGCCAGGACTAAGGTTGATTTGTGTAAGATGTCCCAGATATTTATTTATATTTTATTTATTTTTACAGCAATTACGTAGTGACGCATTAGCGAGAGCAGATGCGCAGGTAGAGTAACATATAATAATAATAAGAATAAGAATAAGAAATGTTTATTAGCACAAAACATTATTTGCTTGGATACATTAACATTAAATCTGCCCCCAACTCCCAACTCCTCCTGCGGGTGTCGTAAAAGTCGACTAAGGGATTGAAGTGTCACTGACTATTCTACAAGATTGATGATGGGCAGCAGCGTTATCATAGTAGACACATTACTGCGATCGCCAATTCGCTTGCCCAGCGTGGCGATTATGGGCATTTACTTCCTAATGCGTTTATACGTAAAGTTAATAGGAGAGGCCTACGTCCATCAGTGGACTAACATAGGCTGATGATGTGATGTGATGTGATGTTATTAACATTAAAAACTCGTGATCAATGAATTGCGCTAAAAGGTCTTCACTCAGCATGATGTCCCGCAGTGTGTCCCTGTAGTGAAACTCACGACGTGACGCTGATTTTCAGTGAAGCCCATTTGAACTAGAGGACAATCACGGGCATAAATACAAGGTGATCAATCCAAATGGGTCAGTATGGAGGTTTTGGAAACCGTAACAAATAGCGAAATCTTGTCTTAGGAACCGTAACGTCGATTTTAGTGAAAAGAAAAACTGCATTCACACAGAAAAATACGCGTGTTCGGCCCAGGAATCCAACCAGGACTTTTAAAAAAAATGGTTGTACTTTAACAAAAAAATCAACATATTAACAAAAACCGCAGTGTTTATTTAATTTTAAAAACATTACTTGCAGGTCAACAATAAGAAAAAGAAGGTATTATTCGTATTACAATCCGCTTACCCGGTGTCACGATTATGGGCATTTACCTCCATACGCATACGTAATAGGAGAGGCCGATATCCAGCGTCCAACAGGGGACTGAGATAGGCTGATGATAAGATTTACATTTTTCATCTCAAGGGTAACATTGTTTGTTTATCCCTTATGTACCCTTATTAGGCAACAATTTGTAGGTAAATAAACAAACATACAATGTGTTACCATGACCCAGGCTTTTACGAAAATGGGTAATAATACGCATTACTAGCAATCGTTTATCAAGTATTAATGTTTGACAAATATTTAAATTGACCGTACAATTAAGTTTATTTCCTCCGAACGCTCAAGGTGCATTCAGACCAAACGAGCATTCGCTGTTCTATCCCCCACTCTACGAAATCAACGAATCACGTTTTGTCTAACGATCGAATTTCGTAGAGTGGGGTAGGTATAGAATCACGATAGAATAGCGAATGCTCGTTTGGTCGGAATGCACCTTCACGCTTGTACTGTTTAGCTGTCAAACGTTGCGAGTGGCTGCGATCTGTCATTGGATCTGTCAGTGCAAATTAAAGATTCATTTTGAAGTACATACATGGCTTCTCAATTAACTTTTCTTAGAAAGTTCATTACTTTTATAATTTGAGTTTTGTATCAAATATTGTTCAAGATTTGGCTAAAAATCTGTATCGGATTCCTCGGTTGCAGTTAAAGTGATTACCACAGAAAACTTTTACATGGTTAATGAGTATATTAATCATAAGCTTTTTTAAATCATGACGTGCCCCTTAGTGTAGTTATTTTAGTGTAAACATTTGCATGCCTACTTTTATAAGGTAAATCATTATTGGGGCTTATATCATGGAAACACCTTAAAATATATATATAATGTTTAGCAAATAAACTTTTATTATTATGCCTCGTGAAATCTCAATATCATAAAAATGATTGATTTCGTTAATTCTACAAAGAGATTTATCTTCCATAATAAATAAATAACCTAGCAATACTAATTCATTACTTTTTGTTTTAGCTGGTATGTATTTTTAAATTAATTTCTTGGTTGAACAATGTACATTTCATTTATTTATTATGAATAAATAAATCATCATCATCATGATGATGATGATGATGATGAATAGAGACAAAACAGGATCCTTTTAATCATTTAGGGTAAAGGTGCATTTAGACCAAATGAGCATTCGCACATTCTATCCCCCGCTCTACGTTATCAACGAATTTCGACGAATCACGTATTGTGTAACGAACGAATTTCGTAGAGTGGGAGATAGAATGAGCGAATGCTCGTTTCTAAATGCACCTTAAAAATAGCCGCCAATGTAGCTTGCGAATAATATAAACAAAAACTTATATTCATAATACGTTTTAATTTACATTGTAAATCTTTAAGTACTGCTAAACCGATGTGTTTAATAAAACATCTTACCGCCATCAACCTAACCTCTAACAATAAAAACAGTGCTTCTCATACAAGAGTCACTAGAAAAGTTTTGCAAGAAATATGAACACCGATTCTTTCGATATTTTTTTTATTTAAAAATAATTATTTTTGCCGCCAAAGATTGGCCTATGAGAGGACAGTTTGAAAAAAGTATAGGTACAGGGTTGTTAATCTACGGGTGTGTTAGTTAAGGACATAACAAGTACATTTTGATAACTTTTACTTAAAATCAGAGCAACAAAAATTATCCACACAAAAAAAATTCCGCGCGCAATGTAGAGCAAACACGCTAGTTGACAGCTAATTTCAAAAAGCAGATGACATAATGTGTGAAAAACAAATGTTCGTACCTACATTGCTGCTCCGAAAAACTTTAAAAAAAACGCGTAATACATGATTACACTAATGAATTCCATGCCTGGTTTAATTGATTGCCCGTAATAGATTTCCGTGCGGTATGTGGTAGGGAATCTCGTTGTTTTACATTTGTGTTGGTACCTATTGCAAAATGTATCTAGTGACTTATGTAGAAATGGATTTTTTCTTTCAATGGATGGCTTATATTGTCCCCGCTTCCCCCATTGCTTCCTCATACGTTAATATTGTAAAAATGAATAATAAAACAAGTCTCCATGTAATAAAACGTAAATATTACAAATTACTAGGTCTGTGCCATTGATTATTGACCAAGCAATCAATAGTATTGGACTATGTTGAGCTATGTAGAGTCAATTTCAAAACCTTTTTTCAACATATTTTTATTTATAATATAATTAGGCATGATAATCGAATTAAATTATAAATGAGGAATGAAATATTGTTTAAAGCAAAATAATTTGAATAAATATTATTTCGGTTTTATAATTACAGTTCCATAATGTATGTATCAATCAATATTTTACAAATGAGTTTATTTTTTTTATCGATTGTGTAAATGTGATAAATGGCTAAATTATATTTAACTTATTTTTTCAGGACGGTACTCGTAAACCTTTTTTAATTAATTTAATATGAATGTTACAATTTTTCCCCCATTGACACTTTCATGAAATCGATTTTAGGAGACTTTCAGAAATATAGTGGAAATGCTTTTATTAGCTTTCGATACCTGGGTGCTTAGACAAGTTGCCAATCGCTAACGCTTAATCATCATTCGTAAACCAAAGGCAGCTAATTGTCTTTGTCTCACTAATGTGATAGAGTGACAGAGAGGGAAAACTACGATACGCTACTAAGCTAGCGACTGGCAACTTGGCTAAGCATCATGGGTCATTCGGATTTTTTTGTATTAGTGAGGTTACAAATCCTTCCTATGAACATATGAAAGTTAAGGGCTTTAGAACCCTAATTTTCTTGTTGGACGAATACAAGCCGATAGATAGCTTCTGGATCTTAAGAATTATGTGGTCAAAATCTAATATGTATGTCCCAGAAACCGGTAAACTTTACCGCCGCGGCCCACGACATCGGTCTAGGGCGACCGGCTTAGCGGAAAAACGTATGGTGCTCCCTCTCGTACCCATACCGGCATCCCGCTCCAACTCATGGATTCGCTCGCCGCTGGTCGCCTTAGGACAAATGTCGTGGGCCGGGGCCGTACCAATGTCACAGGGAAAGACGCCCGTTTTTTGCGAACTAGTTCAGTAATTAATTTTGTAATATTTTTTCAGGTCAACAAGTACCAGGAAAAATAATTATTACAATAAACGGCTTAAAGCCAAGGTAAGGGACTGTTGACATTTTTTTCTGAGCGTTGTTATTTTCTGTATATGTTGTTTTTTACTAATAAAACTATAAGCCACTTTATCATAATCATCATCATCATCAGCCTATGTTAGTCCACTGCCTCTCCTATTAACTATGCGTATAGACGCATTAGCAGGTAAATGCCCATAATCGCCACGCTCGGCATGCGGATTGGCGATCGCAGTAATGTGTCCACTATGATGACTATGATGATTATCATAATCAAATCGGCTGAAAACCGTCCACCGCTGAACGGACGCCTCCCCAAAAGATTGCCACAATTACCGGCTTTCACGAAGAGAACTATAACCCACTTATGTAGTATTACGTTGGCTATTTTTTTCTAAAACAGCTTGATCTCGAATACATTAATCTGCTTAAAAATTACCGTTGACGTTCTGAGCACGATTTAAATTTCGTGGATCAAGAGATTCCAAAAAATCAGGGCTCTTGGCATTTGACATTATTTATTACATTGTTTATAAAAAAGCATTCTTAATAGATAATAATTAATGATAGTATAAAAGATGCAATATAAAATATGCCCATAAGGAAAGGATAAAATTATAGTTGGTTGGCGAATGCTGTCTATTTTAAGAGAAAATGCAATAAAAAACTGTGTTTGATCGTTACGTAATGATAAACGCATTTTAGGTAACAATTTTGTGACTTTCTTGTTTTGGTCTTGTCACACTTAATTGTCAGACATCAAATGACAAAAAAAATCTTTAATAACCTGGCCCATGTAAAAAAAAGTGTATTTTTTTGCGATAGTTTTTATTCATAAAAAAACTTTTTTTTATGTAGGCATTTGAAATACCAAAAATACCAATTTCTTTTTCATGTCTGACCAAAAACTCATATAACATTTTTTTGCTTCATTTAGCTTCATGAAATATGCTGTTAAAATGTTTCCCCTTTCCTCATGGGCACAATGTAGGTATAATCAAGTTCAAGGTGTATCGAAATACATATGTAGTTTTCTGTGATGGTACCATCAGTACTTACACAAGTAAAACCTTGTAAATGTACAGTGTACACCTTGTTTATAAGTATAAGTAGATTACCCAGTGCTGGTAGATGTTGGCTACCTTACGGCAGCCTACTCCTCCTACTTATAAGTAATTTAATTTTTAAATTAACTATACAATATTTTATATTGCACACCTCACAAAAAGCAATATTGACAACAGGCGGTCTTATCGGTTAAGAGCGATTTCTTCCAGGCAACCATACGTACGAATTGTAGAATCATGTACATTTTGCCAAAAATTTTGCTCAAATTTATTTGCAGGGCCGACAAAAAAAAAGAAGGTATGGGGCTTATTTTATTTTATTTTTATGCTTTGTGAACAATAGTAGGTTGTGTCACAAGGGATCTAAAGGTATAATTTCTGGCGTGGACGTTCAATGTCATTGTGAAACTGCATCGAAGCACAAATGAAGCGATATATGCCACGATAGAATCTCGAATGTAGTGAGGGATTCTAAAGTGGAATCCTGAGCGTAATGAGGGATTCAAGCGTTAACGCCTAAGACGTTAATAATTTTGATTACCATGTGACACATACTGCTTTTTCACATTACCCATGAGAATTTTACCCATTATACCCATTTATCGATCGATTGTAAAATCGATCATAATCGACCGTTACGTTTGTTTTCATATTTCATTGATTTTTTATGCTGTCAATAGGATATCCTCAACGACATTGTTCAAACACAAAAAGGTCCACTTTGTTTCCCTCCTAGCAGGGAACAAAAACCCCGTTTTTCGAATAGGTCGTGTGAAAAGTTGTTTTTATTGAAGTTTTTTTTTTTACAAAACAAACAATTATTTTTTATTACGACTGTTTATTGCGCATCTAATTTTGAGGAGTTTTTATAAAACCTATGACATTCTATTGGAATAGTGACGTAAATTTCATGTAGATTACGTGTACTACTCGTACATACAGTATGTGCATTATATAAGTAGTCAAATTGGAAAAAATAAACGTGGGACAGTGCTCTCGGGAATGACTGTTTGAACTTTTTTTTTATACCC
>JALPQI010015034.1:0-29530 GCA_025490895.1 Thaumatotibia leucotreta | reverse complement strand
AATAAAAATAACACCACTACAACATTTGTAAAAAAAAAGGGATCCACTGTACCCCACTCTCCTCTACTATGAAAATTCAGTCTTGCACTCGCGCAGAAAAATATCACATACTGTGGAGTGAAGTTCAGGTAGAGTTCTTATGAAAACTGTCACCACTCTTAGTAACCTCGTATGTCACTATTGAATCGGAACTGAGATACGTACGCACTATAGGAGTATCTTAAAGTCCGTTGGCTCAACTGCTACTTTTATTCCTATGTAAAATAAGAGTGACAGCTGGTAACCACAGTTACCAAAAGCTATTGAGTGGCTATTATGGATCGAATATTCGCTGTGTCGAAAATCGTAGAAATAATGTATCCTAAAATCAAAATTAATGTTTCGATTGGACAATCGACGTATATTTGTGACCGAGATTGTCATCCCATAATCTCGGTCACAAATATACGTTGGCTCGACTGCTACCGGCTCGAATATTCGCTGGGTCGAAAAGTGTATAAATGAGACCATAATTGTAATTGGTTACCGGCGCAAACATTACACTTGTAAACAAAATGTAAAAATTGTCTCACTTGTACTCTGTTTGGTTAGGTATTTTAAAAAGGTAAAAAATCTTGCACTATCTTTTTATTGAAAAATGTATTTAAAAATCCAAACTAGGTACTTAATGAATCAAAACAATGTAAATCACTGTATTCCTTTGTTATATTACGTATATTTGGTAAAACTTATTTTCTACTTGTAGTTTTCAATAAAAAGATACTGCAAGATTGTTTACCTTTTTTTAAATATCTAACCAAACCGAGTATAGAATATAGAGCAAGAATATATTATGTATACAGGGTGTGGCCTGTAATAGGAGCAAAAAATAAAACGGTACACTAATAACCCAATAAATAGTCATAATTTAATAGTTAAAACTTAAAAAAAAATTTTTTTTTTTTTTAAAAAACAATTTTTTTCCCGTTTCTTATGTACTTTTACTGCATTCGACTTATACCAAAAAAGTTAAATCGGTGTAACACAAAAAAAATATTTTTTTTGCTATACCAGTTAAAAAACCATGAGTTCAAAAAAACTTTTTAGCTCATTTAGTTTTATGTCCACTGAACTACCAATATGTTTAATCATTAATAAGGTACAATGTTGTGATACCTAGATACATCACTCATAGGTCGTAACTTTAACATACTGTTTCTCCTTAATGAATAACTTTAAAACACTGGGACCTTTTGCGAATAACTAGAGGCAGTCAGAGGAGTCTTCCATTTGATTTTTTGCTCCTGTTACAGGCCACACCCTGTATAAAAACTATAATATGTATGTGTCAACCATTCGGCAACCCATTATCTCGATTACATCGTTAATAGTAGCCCCAAACTTTGGTATTAGGTACTATTCGTCATCTATTTACTGAAGTATTCCTACATGGATATAAAACAATTTGTACATAGCACAGACGTTGATACAAGAACAGACGAGGCGATGAACTTTCGATACTCAACAGATTGAAACCTATGTTTAAGCTATGCATATATTTAGGCCACCAATATTTAAATTTTGCGAATATTAGTTCTCAGCAGAAGAGTACAGAAGAGTAGGTAGGTACTGTAGCCGTGCCATGAGCTGGAAAGTAAAGGATACGTAATTACGTAAGGTTTTACTCGATGCGTGCATTCTATCGTGCTCGCGCTTACAAATAGGAGCGAGCGCGATGGCCTGCTCAACGTATTTAATAAAACCTAATGTTACCGATACTTGTAAAGTCATGGTACGGCTACTGTTTATTATATTTACTGTATCGTTGGCCAGTAAGTTAGGGTTTTCGATCTTTTGCAGGCAACGCTATATAGGCGTGTGGTCCAAACAGCTGTCAGATTCATAGGCACTGAACATAAAATATCGAAATTCTAATTGTATTTGGAGGTAACCGTTATAATGGCGGGACCGGATCCTGAATTCGATCGATTCATATTGCATTATTTAGTACTGAATTTGTACTATTTAGTACCTGTTGTAAAAAAAATTGTACCTCTTCTATTTCAAAGTTATATTCAATCAGTCTGGTCCCGCCATTATAACGTTATAATGGCGGAACCAAATCCTGAATTCGATCGATTCATATTGCATTATTTATTTAGTACTGAATTTGTACTTTTTGGTACCTGTTGTAAAAAAATTAGTACCTCTTCCATTTCAAAATTATACTTCAAACAGTCTGGTCCCGCCATTATAACGTTATAATGGTGGGACCAGGTCCTGAATTCTGTCCATATTCTGTCGATTCATATTGCATTATTTAGTACTGAATTAGTACTATTTGGTATTGATACCTCTTGTAAAAAAATTAGTACCTCTTCCATTTTAAAATTATATTTCAAATAGTCTGCTTCAAATGATCTGGCGGAACCAGACTATTTCAAATATAATTTTGGAATGAAAGAAGTACAATTTTTTTTACAACAGGTACCAAATAGTACAAATTCAGTAAGTACTAAATAATGCAATATGAATCGACAGAATATGGACAGAATTCAGGACCTGGTTCCGCCATTATAACGTTTTAATGGCGGGACCAGACTATTTGAAGTATAATTTCGAAATGTCTCGCCATTATCGTTATAATTACATTTGGATCGTTACATTTGGAGTTTATTAATTTCATAAATGTATGACGACTAGAAAACGGTCGCCGAACTGAAGATTGGGCCCTAAAACAGGAACTCAAAATGACTGACACTAAACAAAATTACTAGAACTTTGTTCATTTCATCCTTTAGTAGATTGGCTACCAAACCAGCTTCGAAATGGGATTAAAATCCCAATAGGTAACTGGCTTTAAATCGGGACTTATCATTACCGGTTTGTAATCAGGTTTGTACCAAATCCAGATACGAGATGGGAAAGTTAGTCCCATTTCATCCTACCAGACGGGAAACTATAATTCCCATTTGGCAGCCAGCTATTAAATCCGAATACCAAACGGTAAGTACTAAAGGTATTTCATGGGAATTGACTCGGAAACGTTTATTTATTTTAGAAAACATTATTCCTTATGTAATGGTTTTAAGAATAAATAAACCACAAAATATATAGAAAATTCAATTCGCGTATTTATTTTGACAGTTTGTTGGTCCTTACGCCATATCACCGCCCCAGTGTCAGAAAAAAATATTAAAAACCCTCACTGAGGAAGCGGCAGTGTGAACAGCCAACGATCATCTACATATATATATAGGTATATTTGTTAATTTTACTGACATAGGATCTATATCTACTCTTTGTTTAGTGAGCGAGAAAAAAGTCGACAAATCATCCCTTACTCGCCTCCTGTGGAACCAGTAGCCGTACCATGAGCTGCCCCTGCGTTATTAACGCGGACTTACATAGGTGCTTTCTATACGGGTGGCTCGCCCCAAGACGCGATTACGGCCGGGATGGAAAGTAAGTCCGCGTTAAAAACGCAGCGGCAGCTTATGGTAAGCACACAGTGCCTGAAAGTATCCTTTCCCTCTCTAGTACGTTTTGTAGATACTAGGTTCAAGAAGTACCCACCTACCTACCTTCAAAAATTTATAATAATACATTCTGTTGCAATGCTATCAGACAAACATCTACAGCTAGGAAAACAGCCACTATCAACCATTTGACCATTGCCGTCGGCTATACTAAATAGGTGGCCAAGAAACAAATACCTACATTCCCGTGAGGTTGGAATACAGAGTCCCTCTAGAAGGTTTTTAAATGTTTCAGAGCGGTCGATAATAGTACATTGTGCATCTAGGGAGGTAAGTACAGTATCACTAACGAGAGTGTTAGAAGCCCGACGCCGTAGGCGGAGGGCTTTTGATGACTCGAGTTAGTAGGTATGCCTCTTACCGATTGTGATGCATACAATGTTTTTTATAACACTTGCAGACAAAGAATATGTTATGAGACGAAATATTGGTATTCCCTAAGGAGTTTCACTTTTCTATTACTCCCACTGCAATATGCACAAGCAATGGCGCGCTTAGAAAGCAAATGTGATGAAAAATGTTGAAACCGCGTAAAATAGTAGGTATTAGCTACTGTAACATGCCCAGGTAGTAGGTACTTCTGAAACATGAACTAAACTCTAGGGGGTCTAACTACACTGCATCCTAATACTCCTGAAACCTCTCTGACAACGGAAATACAGCACCTTGTTTATATGGTATAAAGCATCCGAAAATTGAGCGTCCAGCTGTTCGCCTGTGTCTGGAAAATCTTCGTTGCGTTTGTATTTAAGTAAGTACTCGTACCTAACCTACTTTTAATTGATATCGGACAATCTAATTAGCATCTTATGGGATGGTAGGCGAAAATGTAGGTAAACTTAGACAGGATAACACTATCCTTACATATTATGTAATGTAAAATGTTAGTTGGAGACTAACATAGTAGGTATGTAGGCTAACATTTAGTAATATAAATGTTACTCCAACAAGGTCTAAAATCTAAATGTCCGATAAACCACTAGTACATCATCAGTATCGTAGTTGGTAATAAAGCAAGTCGGCAAATGTCCATCAGATCATTCAATTTGGTCTACTACTACGTGTCTAATGAATATATTTCTTCAATCTTCTAACTCCATAGAACTACCCAAAATACCTACACATTTTATTACTTATTATACTTGAGGCCCTAGTACATCTTGTACAACAATATTGGCAGCAATTTGTGACCTGCTCGCAACTTCTCATCTCTTTTGAATCAATGTAATCAAAAAGGGACGGGTAGCCGCGACAAGGTTCCTGTCATGCACGATATGTGCTAGTGCCGTTGATCAAGTATAATACTATGAATTTCTTAGGTCAATCTATACTCGTAATTATATTGCCACATTGTTCCTAGCGAATAGAGACCCGCTGCGGTAAATACTAGTGTTTTAGGACATAAGTAACTTTCTTGATAACTATTTTATTTACCAGTAAGTAGCTGTACCAAAAAATATAATACTCTAAAGAGTTGTACATAACGGCGACGGATAGGTATTACCCGAAGAGTACGGGAATAACTTCTTTACTACAGCTGTTGTTATATCTGTACAGTTAAAAGTAGGGATTTTAATACCAAACCAACAGTTGGTTTTGCTTCACAAATATACAATACAATATAAAGTCATTTCCTAATTGGCGCCCTCTAGTTAGAACTTAGACCATTTAGAAAAGCTGTTCTTTTAACTGGCGCCATCTAGTTTATTGATGAGTAATGATTGTACAACTGACATTGGGTACTGACGGGAGGTGTAGTAGTGTGCGTTACAGGGTAAAATTACATAATTTTCTAGTTTTTGCATTATTGCGATTTAGAAGAACAGTATTTTGTGCAGGTTGCTATCAATTTGTACATTAGATTTTTTGCTCCTTGCGCGTATCTCAAAACATGTTAACTCTGATCTTCGGTTTAGCAGAAAATGACGAAAATATGGTGTTTGTGCAATTGTAGCGCCATTTTTTAGCAGATAAGCGGCAGGGATAGGGTCGAATCCACCTTAAGCACTATTTTGATGTCCACTTTCCTTTTAGAAAACAACCACTAAAAATAAATGCGAACGCATGGATAAACAACTGTATTAAGGTATTGAGGAGTAGCATACAAAGTATCAAAAATAAGCTGTCGCAACATAATAATGATGGGCTTCGAATGGAGCTATTGCGCCTTGAGTCGTTGTACTGGGCTAAGCTAGCGGAGACCCGCAGCCGTTACGTAAATAACGCGATAGAAAACTGTGGTGATAATATGTGCCGTAGCGTATGGCGTGTAATATCGTCTGAGACCTGTAGTCCAAATAAAAACAGGCGCAGTGCACTCGACATACTCGTGAGCAAGTCGTCGGGGAACTGCGATGCCGCTCGCGCCGCGTCCGCTGCTGAACTCCTGAACCACTACTATATTGACGCAAATGTTAACAATAGGATACCGTGCTATAGTAAAGCGTTAGAATTCCTTCACAAATACCTAACACAACCCTCGCCGAGTTATACATTTAATCATTTTACCTTATCTGAGATGTTAAAGGCGTGCAATAATATTAAACGCAAAGACTCGCAGGATATAAACGATATGTCAACTCGTGTGTTGGACCTACTCCCACCAATACTAATTTCCCTTTTACTGATGTTATTTAATAAGTGTGTTGAAGCTGGAATCTACCCGGATGTATTAAAACACATCAAAATACAACCGATATATAAAGGCAAAGGCGACATGTACCTACCCAATAATTATCGACCGATTTCTTTGATACCTATTATATCTAAACTCTTCGAATATCTAATTAGTAAAAAAATGATGAATCACATTATATCTAACGACTTGCTAAATCGACAACAGTACGCATACCAATCGGGCCGATCAACGACGGACGCAACTCGTGACGTCATCTCGCGAGTACTGGCGTACCTCGAGGGCGGGCGGCAGGTGGCGGCTATCTTCTGCGACTTGTCCCGCGCCTCGAGATGATCGACCACACACTTCTACTCAAAAAACTATCGAAATACGGATTCAAGGGCAGTTTCTATAACACCATCGCGTCGTTCCTAAAAAACCGCAAACAAAGTACATGGGTCCTTAACGCAAGGTCAAATTTGGAACCACTGGGGGCGTGTTCTGTACCGCAGGGATCTTGTATGGGAAACAATCTTTTTTTAATGCTCGTTAATGACATCACTGCGGCATCTTCCGACTTAGAAATTGTAACCTATGCAGATGATACTTGTGTTATAGTACAAGCAGACGATTATAACTCTCTTAAGCAGAACATTAATCGAGCTGTGGTTGAAATCGACAGATGGTTCTCGACAAATGGAATGCTTCTAAATTTAGAAAAAACGAATTTAATCTATTTCCAATTACGACATAAAAACAAACAATTACTTAATATAAATTTAAATAACATTGTTGTTCCACAAGTCGAACAGACGAAATATCTGGGCTATACTTTAGACGCGGGATTGACATGGACTCCGCATATAGAGTCACTTTGCGGTTCGCTATCGTCGGCTTGTTTTGCCTTGTCCAGACTTGCGCCAAGCCTGTCTCTGGACAACTTGAAGAAAGCTTACTATGGTTATTTTCACGCTATTCTCATTCAAGGAGTCGATCTATGGGGCTTGGCCGCAAGTCGTGACAGCGTATTTAAAATCCAAAAACGGGCTATAAGAATAATTTGCAGGAAACCCATGGATCATCCGGCTAAAGAACTGTTTAGGGCACAAAAAATACTTACTCTGCCCTCAGTTTACATACTCGCAGCGTGTAAATATGTTAGGGAAAATCTTGCACTATACAAAACAAACTGTAGCCGCAGTGGTAGCAGCCGAAAGGCGCCGCAGCTGGTGGCTCCGGTACAACGACTCGCCAAGTCCCGTAAGTCACTGAGTGTCATTGGGCCGAGAATTTTCAACAAACTTCCCAATGACATTAAATATTCAGAAAGTGACACGGTCTTCCTAAAGAAGTTGAAAATATATTTAATTGATGAGGCATGCTATTCCGTAGACGAGTTCATTCAGAGGGCGTAAATTTGACATGGTAAATCTATTTAATAGAAGTTTATTTTTAATAATATTAATTATAATTATGTACGAGTATGTTATGTAATGCTGAAATTAAAATATAGTCTTAATAATGTAAACTGTATAATGATATTGACAATGTATTAGTCCTAACATATTTTTTAAATGTTGAAGTGTATATTGAACCGAATGAATGTTAAATAATTGATTGACCTGTAATTATTTACTTATTACCAATAAAGAAACTAAAACTGAAACTGAAACTGAATGAATCAAAAACAATGTAAATCACTGTATTTCCTTGTTATATTATGTATATTTGCTAAAACTTATTTTCTACTCGTAGTTTTCAATAAAAAGATACTGTAAGATTGTTTACCTTTTTTTAAACACCAAACTAAACAGAGTATAGCTGCTAAACCGATTTTAAAGGCACTTGCACAAATACCAGATCGTTTAATTATCATCGTAATGCTAACGCATATAAACCAGATACATATTTATGCCCTAATATTAAGGACACCTTCAATTTATTGTCCTAAGATAAGTTTTATGACACCGTAACATTATTTACTTATCATTGTTTGACCGAATTACCTCCGTTTCACTTTGGGTAAAAATGCATTGTTTGTTTTCAGATTACACTTCAAATATTATGTATTTTGCCGCGTGGTGACGGCAGTAACACATTTGTGACCACCTCAACTCTTCCTGTGGGTTTGTAAGAGTCTACTAACGGATTGAAGTGTCACTGACCATTGGTTTATTGAAGATTGATGATGGGCAGCAGCGTCATAAGATGTGCAAAATTGACCAATTACATTCTTCATATTGGAATTCCAAACACTGTGATGCGGTCTGATTGGCCGAGCTCCCACAGCTCCGCTCCGCTCCGCGTCAGTGGAGCCGCACCCTAATACTACTATTATGTGTCTAAACACACTACTGCGATCGCCAATCCGCTTGACCAGCATGGCGATTAAGGGCTTTATCCTCGAATGCATCTACACGCATATGTTACAGGAGAGACCTATGTTCAGGAGTGAAGTGTATTCGGCTGATGTATTTTGTTGGGCTAAATAATTCAATTTCTGTAAATAATTTATATATCTAACTCATCATTATCATATCAGGCGAAAGATGTCCTTAACATAGGCCTCCCACAAAGATTGCCACAATGATCTATCCTGCGCCATCCGCATCCAACGGACTCCTGCGACCTTCACCAGTTCATCAGTCCACCTTGTGGGGAGCCTACCCACGCTGCGCCTTCCGGTACGTGGTCGCCACTGCGGAACCTTTCCGCCCCAAAGCTATCGGTTGTACGTGCAATGTACCCCGCCCACTGCCACTTCAGTTTAGCGATTCAAAGAGGTATATCGGTTACATTGGTTCTGCTGCTATTTAAATAAGTATCTATATTCAAACATATACAATATATAGGGTGTTACACGAGCCACTGAAAACCTTGAACGGGATGATTTAGTAGGCTATTCTGAACAACTTTTACTATGGCACTGGTCTCTCCGCGAGCTACTAAGCTATGAACTATCGGCTATAAACACGAACAAAAGATACGCACTCCCGTGTAAATAAAAGAGACACGGCGATACTCGCCCGGCGGTGATAGCTGATAGTTGGGCTAGTATAGCCGTGTCTCTTTTATTTACACGGGAGTGCGTATCTTTTGTTCGTGTTTATAGCCGATAGTTCATAGCTTAGTAGCTCGCGGTGAGACCAGTGCCTATGGGGCCAATCATGAAATCTAAGAAAATAAATAAAATAATTACAAAATTAAAAAACACGCCTGCCGTTTTAAGCGAACTGAAAAGTAACAAATAATTCCTTTTTCAGGTTAATTCTCGTTAGCGTATCTACATAATAATAATAATAGGCGCTTGTCTTACTACTTACTAGATTTTGTTGCAATTGCAGTCGGGGAACCTCCATTATTTATATTTTCCGCAATGAAAGGTTCCCCGACTGCAATCGAAACAAAATATAGTAAGTAATAAGACAAGCGCCTATTATTATTATTATGTAGATACGCTAACAAGAATTAACCTGAAAAAGGAATTATTTGTTACTTTTCAGTTCGCTTAAAACGGCAGGCGTGTTTTTTAATTTTGTAATTATTTTATTTATTTGAAACCTTTTAGTGAATCTGGAGATTCCTTAAAGTTGGATAGAATTTCAAAAACCGATTTCGCAGAGGGCTTAAGCTTCACCCCGGGAGCACGAGGAGTTCCCATCCCGCTAATTTTGGGAGAATCCGAAGGGCACGCCACGTGAGGGCCGGAACATTACTGGAACCAGTTTATGTTGAGCGAGTCCGAACGGCGAGCTTCAGGGTCGGAAGCCGAAAACTGAGCTCGCGGAGGTCTGGGGACCTTCACTTCGAGAGTCCAAGCACGTCGCTTGCAAATTTAAATCGAGGCCGAAGGCAGAGCTGCGAGAAAATTGAACTACCATCTCTCTTCTTCTTCCGAGCCCTATCCCATTTACTTGGGGTCGGCTCTCCTTATACGGCGTCGCCAGGAGCTTCTATCCTGGGTCGTCTCTGGTGTTAAATTTGCGTCTTTTAGGTTCTTTTGGACAAGCGTCATCCATGTTGTTTTGGGTCTCCCGCGTCCTCTAGGCTTTTCGCTTATCTCCAGCACCTTTCTTGTCATGTGGTCGGGTGGGCGCCTCATGACGTGGCCATACCAGCGTAGTCGGTCTTCCGTGAGTTTGTCTTGAATTGGCCTCACTCTGAAGCTTCCTCTGACGTGTGTATTTTTAATATGGTCTAGTAGAGTCACGCCTCCAGCCCAACGGAGCATCCTCATCTCCGCAGCATGCAGTTTGTCGGCGTGTTGTTGTTTGAGTGGCCAACACTCTGATCCATACGTCATCGCCGGGCGCACTGCCGCCTTGTAAACCTTGCCTTTGATACGAACTGGCATTCGTTTATCGCAAAGAACGCCTGTGAGCTCACGCCACTTTATCCAACCGGTGTTGATACGGTTGAGTACATCTGCATCAATGGTCCCATCGTTCTGTATGGTCGAGCCAAGGTATTTGAAGCTCTCTACTTCGTTTAATGGGTTGCCATCTAGGTGTATTGTGCTGGAGATGTTGGCGCCACTGAAGTTGCAATGCATCACTTCAGTCTTCTGACGGCTAATACGGAGTCCACCGTCCTCTAGGGCTGCTACCCAGTTTTCTAGAATGTTTTGTAGTTCTTTTACATTTTCACTTATCAAAACTATATCATCTGCGTAGAGCAGATCCCACGGAGGCGGACGTTGTATATGCGACGTGAGGTGATCCATGACCAGATTAAATAGTAACGGGCTGAGAGCTGAACCCTGGTGGACTCCTACTCCTACGTGGAACTCATCGCTGGTACCGGCTGGGCTTCGAACTTTTGACCTTACATCATAGTACATGTCTTTGATGATCGAGATATAGTATTCCGGTACGTTTTTTGATCGTAATGAATGCCAGATCAAGTTTCTCGGCACACGATCGAAGGAGAAAATTGAACTACCATGCTTCTTCAAATACCCCAGCATCTAAAAAACCGACATCCGCGTAGGGCCCAAGGCACGACGAGCGAGCCCACACTGTACAACCGTCCCTCCTAACTAATTTAATAATCGAACCGGAGGGCCCAGCGTGCAACGGTTCGCTTCGAACTCCAACGAAGACTTAAAGCCGAGCTCCGCGTAGAGCCAAAACCGGCACTCAGAGGCGCGCTAGTTCGCGAGGCGGAAGGCCGAGCCGCTAAAACCCAGCACTACCACATCAGTCGACGGAATAGTGTAACGTTAAAATGGATCCGACGATCGTTTCGACAACCTGCAAAGGCCGTAGGACGTACTCCGCGTAGGGCCGAAGGCCCGATTCGTTCCTTAGAGAAGCGCTAGTTTGCGAGGCCAAAAGCCGAGCCCCCAGCCCGGACCACCGGGGCCAGAGGCACAGACTTTAACTAAGAGGGCCCAAGTGTAACTTGGCAGAAATTTGAAGCAAGTCCGAAGAAGGGCCGAAGGCCTGGAGCGTAACTATCGGGGTACTTCAAGCGCAATCCCGATGGTCAGAGTCCCGACGAGCGAGCCCAAGTGGTACAATCGTCCTTCTTAACTGCCTTAACAATCGAAGCCAGAGCCCAGCGCTACTACACTACGTGATGGAATAGTGTAACATGAAAACGAATCGGAAATTCAACCCGCGAAGGCTGTAAACCATGCTCCGCGCAAGGCCGAAGGCCCGAAGTGTCCCCTAAAGGCGCGCCGGCTTGCAAGGCCGAAGGCCAAGCTACCAGAGCCCAGCGCTCCTTCGCTATACAATGGAAAAGTGTAGCATTAAAACGAAGCCCAAAAATCTTTTTGAGAAAACGCGGAGTGCGGCCACCCAGCACGCTTGCCTGCGAGCTGCGTGAGACTCAAGTTTCCAGGCCAACCTGCCTTCATTCATACCAACTCCCCTGCGCAAATGTTAAGGCCAAATCCGACCCTGATCTGACCAAAAGCCAGCGGCAGAACGTTCAAAACTTTGCCCCCTCCCCCTTTAGTGTTCCTCTCCAGCACCATATATGTCTGACTATACTCGTTTCCTAGTGACGTTGTCGTACCTATCGTTTTTATCTATTTATCGCTCTACGCATCACTTTCACACTTACATACTTGTTAGAACCTGACGGCAACAACGACATACGATTAAACACGGTACCATCATAAACCTACTGGACTAAAATGTTAAGTTCACACCACGATTTTGATACGAAATCGACAGTTTGGGCTATAATTTTTCCAGCATTTAAGTCGACACTTGTTTCCAACTCAATTCAATTCAATTCTTTACCCATGTAATTATGACTGATTATTGAGCTATTTCTTATTTATTAACCGTAACTTTCGAACAGTTCACAACTGAGGCAGCTGTGGCAGCTATTGGTAGTCATGTTATCATCAAAATATGACAACTTCACTTGCCTATGAATTATTATCGGATCCAATGTATAAAATTGTTCAGAATCCATGGGAAATTAATATTAACTAGCTTTTGAAATTTTACCGTTGACACTGAAAAAAAAATATCGCGCGAAAGTCTATTTTGTATCAAAATCATGGAGTGAACTTAAACTTTTGACCGGTACTGTATATCAAACGATATATCGTATATAAGTTTTATTTGAAAAACTCATCGGTTACGAGCCGGGGATTGAACCCACGACCGCTGCGTAGCAGCCGTGCAATTTACCCCTTGACCACAAGCGCGTACATACAATCTATCTGTTTCATACTTCTTAGCGTTCGAGAAGATGTGTCAAGGGTGACAGTCCTGTCACAGCTTAGGCATTGAAGAAAAATTTCAATAGTGCGATGTAGAACATTTCGAGTTTTCTCTTCAAACATATATTTAAACATATACCTTGTATATATATTTGCAATCGGCATACAAAATGCTTTAATTTGATACCCAAATCATATCATATAGATGACATATTATTCTTTGCGCTTTAATTGTATTTTAATGAATCTGGCTTTTCTAGAATAAGTAACAAACATATAAGTTATATACATATTCGTAATCGTTGTTTAAAGCTCTTCATTTTGATACCAAACTCGATAGTTTTCTTTCATATTTATTTTTTTTGGTTAGATAATATTGAATTTTTAGGCCGCCATATTGTTTTTAACGTGACGTCACATATCCTATGTTACCCGCGACGTCACGAGGATTCTAATGATACCTTACATGAATAAAAACGGTTAAGCGGTCGCGAAGATCTGCGCGTTTAAAGAAAATATGAAACATACATAGGGGCTGAACACATATACTCTCCTTTTGGCAGTCGTGTAAAAAATTGTCTCTTTCATACATTTTGACCGATCAATCACATTTTGTATGAAAGAGTCAATTTTTTTTTGAGATTTCTGTGTTAGCTCCATAGTAAGTAAAAGTTGTTCGGTATAACCTACCAAATCACCCCGTTCAAGGTTTTCAGTAGCTGGTGTAACACGTTGTATACTCATACTTGCGCTTGGAAGGTGTAATATCCAGGGTTCGGATATCTTGTAGCACGGTAAGACGTTAGATAACCACGGAGTCGATTTGAATATAAAAGTTAACTCATACTCATACTCACATACTTATTCCAAAAGTTGATTATAAACGAAATAAATATAATTTGGAATTGAATTAAACTATATTTTAAATAAAAAAAAGACTGCCTCACTATATTCTATATTACGTAGAAAAACACGCAAACAAAAAATATTATTAACTATGCTTCTAGTTTGTAATATATATACATCACGTATAGATAAATTAACGAGAGCATGGAATTGCATATGTAGTGGTATCGCCTATTCACTATGTATTGTGTGCTATTGTGTGTGTTTTATCGACTCATGTATTGGCATTATTCGACTAATAGTAAACCTAATTGTAAAGACACAAGGTTCACCTTAAAAGTGTTGCTTTAGTAACACCACTACATATGCAATTCCATGCTCTCGTTAATTTATCTATAGATAGAATGAAATTAAGAGCATTTTATGACTAATTATATACATGAGGATGAGTATATGAGTCGACTTTAATATTAAAATCGACTCCGTGGTTCTCTAACGTCTAACCGTGCTACGAGATATCCGAACCCTGGTAATATCCTTTCATTATCGGTCGATAGGTACACATACATAGGGACAGGTGAAATTAAATAAAACCTTGTAACACACTTTAATTAAAATAACATTATCGTCTTTTGCTAAATAGCGCCTGTATTTCATCGACGGGCAATCCTCTAGTTTCAGGCAGACAGAAGTAAGTAAAAACTGCTGAACACAAGCATATAGCAGCGAAAATGTAGAAGACTGGCCCGAGCCCGATGGTGGAGACGAGGGGGTGAAATACGAAGAGGATGACGAAACTGCATAGCCACACCCATTCTGTGACTAGCATACTGGCGAAGCTTTTTATCTGAAAATATAGAACAAACAAATAAATATTCCGTCTTGCTTGATTCATCATATCAGCCGAAAGACTGACTGCTGAACATAGGACTCCCCCAAAGATTGCCACAATGACCGGTCCTACGCCACCCGCATCCAACGGACTCCTGCGACCTTCACAAGGTCATCAGTACACCTTGTGGAGGCCCACCCACGCTGCGCCGTCTGGAAAGTCGCGCCGCCTTGATCACTTAAAACAAATTGGCAATATCTGATCCTCACGCACATTTATTAATATTAATGTATAAATAAATTGGCCGTGTGATGACAGCAGTAAGAATACACTTGTCACCATCCCAACTCATCCCGCGGGTGTCGTAAGAGTCGACTAAGGGGTTGAAAGATTGATGATGGTCAACAGCGTCATCATAGTGGACACATTACTGCGATTGCCAATCCGCTTGCCCAGCGTGGCGGTTATGGGCATTTACCTCCTAATGCGTCTATACGCATAATTAACAGAGAGGCCTACGTCCAGCAATGAACTGTGATGTGAAATCTACGGACGTATTTCATGATATTTGTGGAAGACAACAAATACTACTGAAAGTCTATAAGTATATTTGTCTACATTTTTTCGTTTTCTAATAGCGCACAGACTAGGTAATAATAAGATAGAAACATACCTCAGGAAGAAACAGCTCTGGTGTAATCACATAAGGTATAGTGCCCGCGCCCATAGTATACGAAACGCTGAACATGTAGATGAAGACAGCAGTTGCTCTGTGAGAGGCCCAGCGTAGGTGGATCTGGGAGCCTAGGAGAACGCAGCAAATAGACGCTGCGAGTGAGGAGTACAGCATGAGGGGCTGGAAAGATTTAAATTAGCACTTAGGCGAGTGAAAGTTGCGTTTCAACAAGAAAAGGAGAAAAGAAGTATCGAAGGTTGGGTGGTCAAACTCGATCAGTCGAGATATTTTTTAAATTAAACAATAACCTAATGTCAATGTCATATAGTTCGTATTCTAGTATTCTAATAACCATGTGGACGGTGTCCTCACGTGTAGTGAATGTTTGCGCACGTTCCCAAATAAAATTGGCTATTGCAGTCATTTAAGGGCACATGAAAGGACACTCCATCGAGCCCTTAATTACCTAATTATTTTGTCAAGTTGCAGTCGCTATAGCCGATGTCGGCTAGGTAAGGAGAGAGAGAGATTTTAATAATCGGTTTTGCTCGACGTGTCGGGTTTGACCACCCATCGTGAATACGCAACAGTCAGCGGTCTAAATTGTCATCTAGCCTAGTAAGACGATGCTAGATTTTTGGACGACGAACCGACTAGGTGACCCATGTCAAGACTATAATCAATTGAATTTACAGTTCATATTTCATTTTGAACCGATATAAAAAAGGAGGAAGTTCTCAATTCCACTGAGTATTTAGTCGGTATCACCGAGAATCGTGAACCGATTTTAATTTTTTTTAATCAAACTGGTAAAACCTCGGTTATGGTCCCGTTGGCACCACGTCGGGTTCTCATGATGGGATCCCGGAGAAACCGGGTGAAATCCGTCTATCATTTTTTGATTTAGTGATTATGTATAGAAAATACCACGATACTAAGAGAACCTTCATGATATACTATTATTCGGTCCACTATAGTACAATATGGACGAAGTATCTTCCGCTGTGGCTTAAGATACATACGCTAGCTTGTAAAGTTTTACTCCTTTTTTCCGTAACCAAATTATGGTCAAGATACCTTTCTCCCAGCGACATCAGTAAGGTAAGCTGTCACCAATCCAACGACAAATGTCACCAAGGAGAACAGAATGCTAGAAGCAGTGGGTGACATAGTCGGGATGGCTTCTTTGAATAGAGGCTCCGCGTAGACCTGGACCACTACTAGACCTTGGAAGATGGAGAGGGTCACGAGGACTATAGCTGTAGTTAGAGCACGGCGGGTGGTGTTAGATTTACCTGGAAAGAGGATATCATCATCATCATCATCATCATCATCATCATCAGCCTATGATAGTCCACTGCTGGACGTAGGCCTCTCCTATTAACTATGCGTATTACAGCATTAGGAGGTAAAGAAGATAAGGAAAGAAGAATTGCATCTATGTAACACATATCACACATGTCGTAAAACTATCAGAATAAGTTTAGTATGAGTTGAGGTTTATATATTCGAAATATATCCTTTACACGGTGCTCGTGAGCATTTCGAAAGATTTTAATTCTGAATTCCTGAACATATTTAGAGTATTTAATGTTACATAAAATTTCCTAGATTCGGCTTGGTTCCAGAGATAATTAACCTTTTTCGAAATTATCCATTATATATTCCATTATAATTTCAAATTACTCAAAATATCGAAGTTCTCTTTCGTGACCAGAGGAGTCTAAAAATTATTCAAAAATAGTACATTACGACACAAGTGCGAAAAACATGAAATTCTAAACGAGTGGCGATGTTTTAAAACACGACCGATAGGGAGTGTTTTAAATCGACACGAGTTACGAATTTCATTTTTGCACGTGTCTCGTACAACGTTTTTTAGTACAGATGGCCCTCCGAAGTTTTGAACTTGACGTAAAATGACCCACTTCTCGCACTAGAGCCTAAAAAGTACACCATCTCTACTAAAAATATATTTTAATTGATAACTCTGAATAAAACTCAAACTATCGGAATCTATACGCGTTAGTACGGGACACCCGCATGGAATGCTCCTTTGGGTCCTGACTTGATGCATTAAATCAACACAAAAGTCAGATTAAAGGATTATAGTTTTAACCTTCGTACGGAGTCCTCAAACGCTACTAATAAATTTGTTGAAAATTTACGTTTCTATTGCCAATCAGGGATAGGTCTACAATTTTCTTGTTTTCTCATAGTACTATGGGAAAACAAGAAAATTGCTATTTTGACGAGGAAAAGGGGAAATATTGCGTTAGGTTATTTTTTCAACTTTGTAAGTAAATAAATCTAAGAATTTTTAAACTTTAAGTTGACATATTTCGTATCACCTTGAAAATACGTCGTTAATAGCAAAATACTTACTTAAAAACTGTAACAAAGATGAATTGTTGTTGCTCTCCAAAATGGGTTTTAATTTGAATTCCTCTTCTGGCGTCTCTGTAAGGAACATAATGAATTAATAGCATTGCAAACGCACTATATCTGAATTAATCTCGGCGTATTTATATAATGTATAATCACGTTAAATAAATATTTATTGTCACACCAAGACACACATCTATATACTACGTGTATAGATGTGTGTGTAGATGTGTAGTGTAGATGTGTGGCTACACTGCATAGTGTGATGTATCTGTATATTAAATTGAATTTAGTTCATTAGCTCTAAAAAGACGGACGCACTGATACGTTTTCACAAGTTATTGAAGGAGATGTCACAAAATACAAATGAAACAAAATAAAACATTTTATGCAACAGTAAGATTAAGTTCCATTAAACAGACTTGACAGTACATGGCATGGGTTCGATCCCCACCTCGGACATAAGGTGATCTTGGTCGTTTTTCTTTGGTATATGACATCTAATATTTATAAGACTTGACAGATTAAGCAACATTATTTAACCCTTAAATTGCCATTCCGTGATCGCATGTGAAGCTTCGATTTTTGGTTGTGCTGGGTTAGATTAAAGGAAAGATGTAATAAAATCTACCAAATCCTGAATCTCAGTAGGTAAATTCAAAATTCAGAAGGAAAAACAACTTTAATTTTATCACAATAAAGTGCCATTTAGTTATGATTTTTTTAAGGATTGAACATGTTCTTTCCATGGACCTTTCAATTGGATTAATGATTCTTACTTCGATATCTAATAAGCGATATTTTTTTTCAAAAGAACAAAAAATATTACATTTGTAACTTATACACCGGCGTGCCTTTATGTAAAATTTAGTTAACATAGGCTTCGTATGAAGTTATTTAAAATAGACATAAACCAATTTAAGGGTTTATGTAGCAGATTACTGTGATTACCGTTACAATACATTTTAGCAAATCTATCCTGTCTGTATAAATGTGTAATGGCATCGTTACCTGGCTCATACAATTCCGGTTTGAGTCCTCGTCGAATGGTCTCAAGTTCTTGTAGGACCTCCTTTGAATCAGGTTTTACGTTTCTGAAGAAAGCTAAAGACTCTTTTGCTTCCTGCAAAAGTAAACAAATGCCAGCCTCGATTTTATCGTCATTTTAATATAATATAAATTTCTAGAGGAAGCGCGTTCGAATCCAGTGACAACCAGAGTCTTTCGCAGTTGATTTTTTCTATGGTAAGCACACCTGTTACGACATTGTGGGATATATAAATTTATCTATCTGAATGTCCAGAGAGACCTCAAGCAACTGTCACCAAACACGACAACCCGGGACAGAGCGTCCTGGCGCCGAGCCATAAGGAGGCAACACTCACTCCTGCAACACTACCAAAATCAACTATAACAAAGAAATAATACCTGTTCTCTTCCCTTTATCATTAGAAATAAAGGCGACTCTTTCATCATCCCTAGCAAGACGGTCCCGAGCGCCGAAATGCCAAGACACGCGTAGACATTCTTATAATAATCCAGGGTGCCGCCAATAATGTACGAGATTGTAGTTCCAATCGCGTAGAATACCACGGCTGCTGACGTCATTTGGCCTCTGATGGATTCTTGGCAGAAGTCGCTGATGAAGACAGGGGTGACGAAGAAAGTGCCACAGCCAATACCGGATACGAAGAGGGCCATGAGTAGCGCTTCCACTCGGTTACAGGCTATCACCATCGTCCAGCAGATCTGTGGAAGTACATTTGTTACTTTACCTCTTTGACGGGTACCTTATTGAGGTAACCATTGTTTGAAGTGTTTTACCAACAAATCTCATTAAAATCCTGTGGTAGGTAATACTTAAATAGATCAGGCTATCAAGTAAGCGCGAAGCTCTATCTCAAAGAACAAGTGCAGCGACGAGTCTTTTATACCTTCAGTATAAAGTCACTCACATTAGACCGTTTGAAGCTTGCAACTATGTGCTTACCTTGAGCTTAACGCGGACTTAATTACTTTCTGTCCATCTCACGCATACTCTCGTATAGGAACGAGATAGATAGAAATTAATTCGCTAACTCATGGTAAGCATGGTAAGTACACTGAACTGTTTAGCACATCATTTTCTGTGGGAAGTATGACGTCAGAGCCGAATTAGACCAATCCGAAGGCTCGGGAGGTACGTTCTAATATGACTCATCGCTACAGCGACCTTTAACACAAGACTTCACGCAAATCAGCGAATCCTGAGATTTTAACCATTTTGTGGGTTTCAGCACAAACAAATGCCGGAAGCGCCTTTATATCATAAAGTCCATTGGAAATAATCTTTAGTAAAAAAATCATAGTATATGTTACACGTAGCTTCCTTTGTATACTCACGACATGCATTAAAGACAGCAAGACAACGCAAAATTTTCGTCCCTTTGAATCCGAGAGGAACCCAGCGATTGGCGTGGCAATAAGTGCTCCAATAGAAGATAGGCTCCCGAACAGAGCTTGTTCAGTCTCTGTCATGGGTCGATGTAGTGTGGTGTTTTCGGATCTGAAGAGAAGCAGCGTGGAGGATGGCCAGGTGAACGCCACGCCCAAGGTTAGGCAGGAGTAGCTCACTGGAAGGTTCAACGGTATAAAACGTACCTAAACATAGTGTGTTCTTACTAGTGAGTAAAGTAGTCCTTTCGCGATAATGCACTCTATCCATGACAAAAGAGTTAGGTTCCCTAAATCTCTTGTCATCAATATAATGTAGTTATAAAACAACGAAACGATTATAGGTTTTCTTTCCAGATACACAGTTAAATCTTCTGAATTTAGAGCGTAAATTTGAAACCTCTGTATTTGCAGCCGATGAAGGTTGATTATCAACAAGCTTACCATCAGGCAGTCGGTAAGCTTGTTTGCAACTAACTATCGTGGTATAAAAAACTGCTTCAAACGTCAAATAGGTTAATTGATGTCTTTGCATTGCTTCAGTCTATTAAGGAGAAAGAATAAAAACTCGAATCGATGCACTGTGATGGATCGTACAAATAAGATTAGATTTCGATTACAATATACTACGACTGTAATTACAGGTCGTTTATTGTAATATGATAGGATTGTGAGATTTAAGGATATAAATAAACGTCTACAATTATCTTGAATGTTTCAAATACATTTACTCACTACCTCCCTAAGCGTACTGTAGGTATTTGTACTTACCCACAAGAGTACACAGAAATTGCCGTAGGAAAGACATTTTCCTATATCCTATGACACTTTTTGAGTTAATTTTTCAAATCTATACGACAATGATCGTTAATCGTCAACCTAGCCCATCCTATGCACTACTGATAATATTGATGACAACATACACGCTCATACATAAATGAGACATTATCTCGGTAAGCCAGTGCAAATAGTCGGGTAGCATAATCATTGAGGTATTACCACGACCGCGTGAGTTTTGGGGGCAAGGCAGTGGTGCTGCCAAGTAATTTGGGGATTTGGATAGATTGAGCAATAGATTGTTGTATTTACATGTTCATTAGGACAAATCCTAACAACCGACAAGTAGCACATGATTAAACCAACAGTATTTCGCAGCGACATACAGCATCCGTCCCCCTTTTATGTAGGTATTTAATTAGTAAAAGACGCGAAGTCTGTACTGTAGCATCAATCATGTACTAAGCCTGAAGCTATGGATATAACTTAAAAGAATAAAACAAAACTTTTGATTGTTCATAAAAAATGTGTTAGTGCAAGGGAAAGGTACCTTGTAACGGTGGTTGAAATGAACTTTATAAAAGAACGTAAAAGGTTTAAGAGTTGTGCCCACTGTTCAGAAAGAAATAGAAAGACAAATTTTTTTTGGACCGCCTGGCTATTCATCCTATCTCCCTGGCAACAAAACTTCTTAAGCATCTCACTGTGAAGAGGTTAAAAAGGAAGAATATTTCCTAGCCTCTCCACTTACAATGCCACCAGTCACGCAGCCAATCAGCTTATAGTCTTATGACATGACTGACTGCCGATGAAACATTGAAAAAAATTAAGTGTCGTGACAAGGTACCTTTCCGATGGCATAGTTTATGTACAGTAAACGGCCATAAGTAATGCATATCGGTTATTGGGAAAGAGACAAATAATATTGCATAAATGTCAATAAATTTAAGATGGACAACGCTCTATGACGCCGAGTCTCTTTCCCAAGAACCATAAAGTTAGAATCCGCGCTAGCGCTTAATAGAGAAAGGAAGCGTGTGAAAGGGGAAGCCACCAGTTATATGAGTATTACACGAGTGCGAAAAAGATAGACAACAATCCGAAAAGCATAACCACTTTCGAAGTGACATATCAGCCGTATCAGCCTGGTCGACGGAGATTGATATTTTAAAAGTGATTTTATACTTAAAACTTATAAGAAGGAATTTATACAGATCATGAAATCAATATGGTGTCGTGTTGTGTAAATGATTGTCTTGTTTCCCACTACAGAAATAACGACAAACACAGTTTCACAGGTAAATATGATGTGCCGGTTGATTGTTTTCAAACGATATTTTGTCTATTTAGTAGCATTAATTGTGTGAATTATCAAATTGTAGCATTAATTGTTAGTTGTTCTATCACTGTAAACTAATAATTTATCACAATAGTTAATATTAAAGGATATTTTGTGTAAAAACATAAATTGTTACGCTACGCTAGAGCTCGACTAAATGTTGAACTACCAATATCGATAAACGTACCCAATCAGTCTATTTCTTACAATGCTGTCATGATACTAGATTTTGAGCACAAATGTGTATTTAAATAACTTAAAGGACCTTATTATGTTTTGTGTTTTTGTGTTATACTAGTGTGTTTTTTTAGGTTTTTAAGTGAAGTTCTTTATTTTAAATATAATTAATTGCTCTTAGAAACTAGTGGCTTAATTCTTACTGTTATTGAATTAATAAGAATAGTACATTACTGCAGAAGCCGGGATACGAGGGTTTTCAGGCCGAATACGTATTTATGTATCAGTAGGTACAGTCGAGTTCATAAATATATGAGCATAGAAATGTACATATCCATCTGAACAGATTCACCAAACAAAAATATGTGTACATATACCCTGTCATATTAATCTGAACATGTGTCTCATTAATGTGTAATCATCTGAAACACAAAACTTTTTCCTTATATTTTGACAGTCATAGAAAAGTGTACCGTACTGTCAAACTATACTTTTCTCTCTTTAACTTTACGTATGACGTTATAGAAGTGTCATTAGTATTTGCTTGCGGCTTTTTAGTCTTTTTACCCATTTATTTGCAGCACGCTTAGCCCTTATTTCCCGACCTCTCCAGTAATAACTCTTCTCCAGTAACTTCTGTTTTTCCCATGTAACCTGTTCAAATTAACGGAAATAAAAAACACCGTGTATGCAAGAATAGTTGCTCTTATAAAGTTTAATGGTTATTTGTTATACGAGGGTACCTACACATAAATTTGTTTTTTACCTCTGAGTGGCAACATGATCGAGAGAAGGGATTCTATTATTGGACGAGCGAAGTGAGTTGTTTTAAAATTGAATCCTGAACGTGGCGAGTGTTTCAACCAGGAAACTCTCGCCACGTTCTCTGCTTCTGGTTAACTTTGGGCGTAACTTCCATTTTATATTAGACATCCGCTTCGATTCCGATTGTGTTATTTTTAAAACAGAACTTACATCGGATGTAGAGTCTAGAGCGACGTTTTAGGCATATATATCAATAGTAACAAAAATCTTACCCATCTCGTTCTGTTGTATTTGTATAGTTGCGTTTCGTATATTAGCCCATGTTGGGCCAACGTGGAGAGCAAGTAACTATATTAGAAAGAAAGAAAGAAAAAATATTTATTTGTGACACATAGGTATGACTTTACAAGATACACATTTAAAAGGACAAGAAACAAATTATGCCACAAAACGGTCCCCAATTCAGCATAAAGCTGGGGCCTGTAATTACAACCCAGCGCTGGTCTTCCATTGGGGCCGTTTGTGAGGTCACGCACGTCTGACACTTATTCTAATACACATATGTACTTACATACATAAATTAAAATACAGAAATGGAAACAGAATATTATACAATACAATAACATACTTACATTATAATTTATTTCCTCGCAAATGTGATGAAAAACATTGTATGTAGGTATAGGTGGACCAGAATCTCATGGCAAATGGGGAAATAAAAATTTGTAGAGGGTAATACTAGGGAATTTGGACGGAACAGCGGCCCTACCGCGATAAAAAATTCGTTAATTTCGAGGATTTGTCTCTCTGACTCTATTGACGCCTTCGTTCGAGTGACAGAGAAAATCCTCGAAATACCTTACCTTACGCCAGAAGCTTAAGTTCACACTCGTTCGCAATTTCTTATTCAATACCCTTAATTCACATTATACTATTATTGTGTTCGTTTTGACAACTGTTCAAAATTTAACTTTTCGTATGCTTAGTACAGCAGATCTGCTCCAGTACAATTGACTTTATGAAATAGCCGTCAAAGTTAAAACTTGTTTGAATTGCTTGACGCTAACGCATACTAAAGGTTAAACCTTATAGCAAAATAACTAAGATAATGAATATCTATGATAGGTACATGTTGTCGATAAAACAGTCGGACATCGATAGATAACTGGTCTATTGTAACAGGCAACCCTATTCCTGACCACACATAGACAAATTTACGCACACACTGGCGTTTCGTTTTTGGTTATGCTTTTAATCGTTGTCAATCGTTCTTTGTCATCTTAGTTCTGTGCCAAGAACCGATGTGCATTACTTATGGCTTATGGCCGTTTACTGTAATGATCTGGAATATAACTAATCGTAAAAAATATATTGTGAATTGTAAAGCACGTGATATAAACCGTAGGTGATATAAACAGTGATGGAATGATATTTTATAATTAAGTATCCACAACGTACATCTGAACAATTAATTCTCTAAAGAACAGAGCACATGACCTTTGTGACCCTGAATTTCTGGAAATTGAGTTATCGCACGTTCAGGAGGTTCTGAAGAGAAATGGCTACATAATGAACAGACGGCAACCCAGACGAACACCGAGGAAGAAACATCCAGATGTTGCGAGGCGACCAGCATTTTTGCCTTATGTCAGGGGTGTAACGGACAAAATAGGTACGCTTTTGAATAAGTATTCCATACCTACCGTTTATATGCCGTTATCAAAGGTGGCAGGGCATCTAAGGTCGCCTAAGGATGTTTTAGCTTATCACACACCGGGCGTTTATAAGATTGATTGTAGCTGTGGTAGTTCCTATATTGGGGAAACCAAACGCACCATAGCGGAAAGGGTCAAGTCAAGGAACATATCACGGCTGTTAAAAAGCGTCAAACTAATAAGTCTGCTGTGGCCGAGCATTTGTTGGAGTCCGGACCTAACAACTGGATTGAGCTCCATAACCCGAAAGTCCTCTCAACCGAGCGTATACATCATAGCCAAAAAGTACGTGAAGCTATAGAAATTAAGAAACATCGGAATTTTAATCAAAATGAGGGGCAAGGAATCTCGTCCGCGTGGAATCCCGTGATTTACAAATGTAAGCGTGGTGAAACAACCATTTTAAAGCCTTTGGATGTTGTGAGTGTTGTGTTTAGACCTAGTGACAACCCTAGCCTAGAAGTGAATAATCAAGATCAAGTGCGGGTAGTTCGAAAAACCCGCGCAGCTCGAAGGTGTTGATACATTCTCTCGCCAGTCTGCCTGCGACCACGGGTGTAACGTCATGCCCGAAACGTCAGGATATAATTAAACGTAAGTTTACGCGATTAAGACCCGTTTGTCTTTAAAATATGAGTGATAATCGTGAAAGTTTAAATCAATATATGTACATCTGAACCTTTATTACTTTAAAACATACGAACGGTTTGTTACTTGTAACTATGGTACCTACTAAGGGCCGGCAGCTTTTGACCTCACTGGTCTTCAACTTGTTCATGGGCGGCGGTAATTTCTTACCACCAAAACATCCACATGATCTTATTCCAATAAAGCAATTTTATATAAACTTGGCTTGTTTTATACAAACCTGATGTAGTGCCTAAGAAGATTCAAGTGCAATTTTGTATTTCGTAAAATATTTGCTGAGCTACAAATAGCAGAGTAATCCCCAATGTTAAAATAGACATTAAAAGGTCGTCTAGGTAAATTTACATAAGTAGATATAGTTCACAGTATATATTTCTACCTAATGTGTTGACATCTGGCCCCTATTTCACAATAATTACAAGTGTGATATATCTAAGGCTCATTTCTAAACTGTCAAATGTTCATTCTTAGGAATCAGCAACTAAGGGGTGTACCGATAAAAAACTGGCAAATTCAAATGAAAAAATCGGGTCAATATAGTTAAAAAGCTGTAATTTCTGGCATTTGTAATTAACTAGGAGGTCTTAAATTAGCTAACTTTGGTCCTTTTTTGTTGCTACAGCAATTTCAGTATTCACAATACAAGTTCTTCAGAACCCCTTCGAAAAATATTTTTCCAAGCTCTTTTTTTATTTTCCACTGCACGATTTCGTGTTCTGCAGAAGTGACCTATATTTCTGGTTAATCTCCATGTTTTTTTTAATGTTCCCCTGCCTTGGGCGCAGTAATACTCTGTGAAGGGAATTATGTCACATATTATGTGAATTTTTTATGGGTCTTTAATCAATTATTTAATCCTATACAAATCTTAGTCTCTTTGGTATAGTTTTATGAAGCGAAACCAGTCCCAAAAAGTATCAAGGATAGTATGCATAAGTCAGGGATATCTTAAGGAACACGGGAAGAATAGCCAGATATATATCGACAACAGTCCCATAATTTAGAAAACTAATTTAGAAAAAAAATGTTTGGAAAAGATAGTTTGGAAGAGGTTTCGAAGAAGCTGTACTGTGAGTACCTGAAATGCAGTAGTGAGTCACTACTGCATTTCAGGTACTCACAGTCTCAATGGGTTACCCAACAATAACGATAACCCGTATTATTCGGGTTAACCTAATCGTCATAAGGGGTTACCGCTTACAACAGCTGTTTCGGTGAGGGTTTTGTATGTACTAACCGGTAACCTTTCGGTTTCGGGTAAGCCTTACCCCTCTCCCGCGCCTTTCCGCCACCGCACCGGCCCGTCTTCGCGCCACCACACGCGATCGTGTCGTGACTGGATGAGTATTGTTTTACTTTAGGTTTACTTCAGTCAGTCAAGGTCGTTTCAAAAGGTACTTATTCAGTTTTTAAAGGGACATTTTTTTTTTTTCTTACTTAGCCGAATTATGATAAGTACGTAGATAGATGGTGTTATTTTATGTACCTATTAGTAAATCAATTAAGTAACTTTTAAGTATTTCAATTATTTACAGTTTTTTAAATATTTGATGCTTTAATTATTGATAAAATATTATATATACCTTTTTTTAATGTTAGTCTCAAAATAACGAAAAAGTCGACAAAGGCTCCAAGACCAATATTTAATTTATATGTGCGCCGATTTAAAGTAATCGGCGGCGGCAACGTGATTTCAGCGTGAAATTGACGTGAAGGTCACGTGAATTAAAAACCAGATCATCGGTTCATCATGCAAGGAGTCATCCTACGCTGCATCGACCAGTTAATGGTTGTTGCCATGAAATCGCCTGCCCCACCGGTAGTTTTGCGCAGAGTTGGGCATTTCGTAATCAATTCCCGATTACAATATTACTTGATTTTACTTTGTAATGTACTTATGGGTATCATATTACTTGTAATGTAATGTCGTGAAACGGAATATTACCATGACGTATGAAGAAGTCAATAATAATCTATAGCATATTACCATTACTATAATACTTTGGAATCAACATGTCGATTCGAAATACTGGAATTGATGACCATACTTCTAGATTACTTTTTAATTAGGTACATTATGGTACATATAATGTTAGGACGTGCGAATGTTGAATATTATTGTCGCAAATATATAATTAAATACGGCCTCAAAGGTTTCTACTGATTGGCATACATGGAATCCGAATGTAGGGTCCATTAGATCCAAGATGGCGACACATGTTTTGCAATTTTTGTCATTATACTCGTTTTAGACTAATACACATACGTGGACCCCGAATTTAGGGTCCATTTTAAGATCCAAGATGGCGGCACAATTGTTTTCTTTTTTGTCGTTGTACTCGTTTTCGACTAATACACATACGTGGAATTTAGGGTCCATTTTAAGATCCAAGATGGCGGCACAATTTTTTTCTTTTTTTTGTCATTTTTGTCATTGTACTCGTTTTCGACTAATACACTTACGTGAACCCCGAATTCAGAGTCCATTTTAAAATTCAATATGGGCACAATTTTTTTTGTAGTTTTTGTCATTATACCTACACGTTTTTGACTAATTTGCATACGCGAGACCCGAATTTAGGGTCCATTGTAAGATCCAAGATGGCGCCGTTTTTTTTGCATGTTATTGAATTTTGTACCTACGCAATTTTAATCATTATACTCGTTTCCGACTAATACACATACGTGGAATCCGAATTTAGAGAAATTTAGAGAATTTGAAGATCCAAGATAGCGACACAATTTTTGGCAATTTTCGTCATCGTACCTAATACCTTCTGTTATTTTTGTTTGTTAGTTCTATAAAAGGTACATATTTAATCTAGATCTTGTTTCAAGTTACTTATATGTTTTGCTAATAATATTATGTAACACAACATGCTTCAATAATAGTGAACTGTTATCCAGGTGTACGATACAAACCCGAACAGGGTTTAACGTCACCTTATGTTATACTATGTAATGCTTTTCATGTAATAAAATAAATAAAAAAATAAAAAATACTAGTTTTTGACTAATTCACGCACGTGGACACCGAATATTCAATTTCCACTGTCTTAGGTAGGTAGTACACATACGTAAAAAATCTAGGATCTTAAATTGACCCTAAATTCGGGTATATAGGTACTCGTAAATTAGTCGAAAACGACTACAATAACAATAATTACAAAAAAAATAAAAACACTGTACCGCCATCTTGGATCATAGAATGGACCTGAAAATCAGATTCCACGGATGCGAATTAATCAGAAATGAGTATGATGATCAAAATTAATTAATCAAAATTAATCTTAGAATCGTCTAAGATCCAATATGGCAGCCACTCTTTTTAGCAATTTTCATCATTATACTCATTTCTGACTAATTCGCATACGTGGAATCCCATTTTCGGGTCCATTCTAAGATCCAAGATAACGACAACTTTTTTTGCAATTTTGATTATTATACTCGTTTGAGATTAATTCGCATCCGTGGAATCTGATTTTCAGGTCCATTCTAAGATCCAAGATGGTGGCAACTTTTTTAGCAACTTTGATCATTATACTCATTTCTGACTAATTCGCATACGTGAAATCCGATTTTCGGGTCGATTCTAAGATCCAAGATGGCGGCCACTCTTTTTAGCAATTTTTTTTCATTATACTCATTTCTGACTAATTCGCATACGTGAAATCCGATTTTCGGGTTGATTCTTAGATCTAAGATGGCGACAACTTATTATTGCAATTTTTATCATTACACTCGTTTTTTACTAATTCGCATACGTGGAATCCGATTTTCGGGTCCATTCTAAGATCCCAGATAACGGCAATTTTTTTTGCAATGGCCATAGTCGGATTTTCATAGTAAGTCAGCCTTTAAATCAACCAGACTCTAGTATTTTTTTGTGAGTACCTCTTATGGTGAAGAATATTTCTGCTGAGTATCAACGTCCTATCGGTGACAGTTTTTGACTTATGATTTTTTTTAGTTTTTTCTTTAATGTGTTGTATCTCAGGATGTATAAAAGCGAATTGCTTAGATATGCATCGAATTTAAAAAAATGAATATCGATTGTCGTATAAAAAAAAGAAAAAAAAAGACCAAAAAATTTTTCATATTTTTTTTGTGTACCTAT
>JALPQI010015033.1:0-22865 GCA_025490895.1 Thaumatotibia leucotreta | reverse complement strand
TAGATTTAGAAAAGGGTTGAAAGTTGGAGTGGTTATGAGGAAACAAACAATTGACGTTTATTCCTCGCAGGGGCCAAACGTCCTTCCTTAGCCTAAACCCTTTGTGAAGCTGACAATTAACAAGATTAAAAAAGCAAGAAAAACATTTATATTTATGGCAAACTAGTGTTCATATCTAAATGTAGAATAATTACAATATTTGTGTGTAAAAATATAAATGTTTTAGGGTTTTTCAATCTCAATTATGTCAACTCCACAAGTTTTCAAGTGATTTAAAAACGTTTTTTCAAAGGCAGGTATTTATAGTATACCTACCTGTTATGTTTAAGTTCACATTCAATATAGTATGTTATATAAACCGAAACAGTAAAAACAATCAAAGTGTTTTTTTTTTTATGTTGGCACAACAAAGTGGCTCCACTCCACCTGATCGTAAGTGAAAAGTAGAGCCCAAATCGCGGCGGCAACGAACAGGAGACAATCAGTAACCTGTTAGTTGCGACCGCCTTGCTGGCCCGCTAGATGCTTCTTCACGCTTCGTTTAAAGGGTCCCAACTTATAGGTATGCGGAAACACGTGTGCCGGTAAAGAATTCCACTTTTTAATAGTCCGGCATATGAAGGAATTACCGAATTTCTTAGTACACGTGGGAATATTTTCCACGGTGAAGGAGTGACACCGCAAACCGGCACGTGTGGTTTTATAACGGAAAGGGGAGGGCGGGATCAGGGAAAATAACTCTTCAGAACACTCACCATGGTACAGGCGATAAAAAACGCTCAGAGAACCAATGTCCCTACGTAGTTTTGGGTGATTACGTGCTGTTTTACAATTTTCATGTCATAAATTTATAAAACCCATTTTATGAAATAAAACGGGAACTTTATGACAAGAATAGCAGATAAGCACACTGTTACAAGATAACCGAAAATTAATCCACCCCATATTCGCAGTTCGTCAATCATGTGGTTATAGTAATGAATTGATTGATGCGACGGAATAATTTCACGGAATTAACTACATTTATGGCATGATACTTAGGTACTTAAAATATACCTTGATCTAGCCCTTGACAGCCCCCGACCCCGCGACGAGGTAGTAGGAAAGCGAGCCCTGGCCATAAAATATAAAGGTACAGAACACCTACATATAAACGCGCTCACACGCGGACACGATATCTCAGAGCAGTTCAGGGCAGTGCGAGCGTGTTTTGTGCCCTGGTAAAAAGGTTGGAACAACGCTAGGTAGAAAACGACTTACATCGGCCACGTTGTTGAGCGGCGGCGCGGCGATGAAGACGACGTAAGGCGCGAACTCGGCCGTGCGCAGGATCTTGAGTGCCTGCGGCTCCACGTCCAGGATGGCTATTCGCCGCTCCGAGTGGATGCGCCTGATCGTCTCGATCTTCGTGCCGTACATCGCGTCCTCGTGAGTACCTGAGAATGTAAATCACTCAATTAGCCTTTCAATGTTTTAAAAATCAATGGAATTTTACTACGTTAGACCTTTTAATTTCAACTAATGTTGTACAATGACAAAATTAGTTAGGAAATTAGTATTTCTAATAATGTCATCAAAAGGGCTAAAATCATCAGCCGGCGAATATACCTAATCCGCCGCCGAATATGTGGCTAAAATAATAATAATAGCTGTAAGTTATTTGACAAAACCTTAATTGGAAAGAAATATGTAATAATATTTTTATCAATACAGATAGAATTGAATTGAAGAGAATTTTTTAACGCACTAATGAGAGAAGTGGTTAATTTACTGTCGGGTCGAAACTTTGCTTAGTGTCCTTTGTGGCGTTCACGATGCACTCAAAAATATCTTGTTCTAAATCTTCGCAATGACATGGTTACTCACCATATTCCAGGTATTCGTTGGCTCCAATGTCAGCCATCATTTCTTCATGGGTCACAAAATAATAATGTCTGCCGTTCTCTTCATCTGCTCTTGGCGGTCGAGTAGTATCTAAAATTAAGAATGTAAAGAATATAGTTACCAATTTTATGGAAAGTGTCCCTACCCCCGTGAGTGCGCTAAATAGCTAACTACCAATATTAAAAGGTTCCTTGTTGCACGTTTATCTGCTTGAAATTTAAACATTGTCACAACGGACTCTCATTCCACATTTAACTATGTATCAAATGTTACATAGAATCATGTAGTATAGGGGTGTAACAGCGAGGTGTTAAATGTAACTTTCTATTAGAAAAGTAGCACATTACTGCAGACGCCGGGAAATGCAACTTAGCAGGCTGCGTACTGCGTAGGTATATTCTCGAATAGAGATACAAAGCCTGCTAAGTTAGGGATAGTTCGCACGAACTATCGAACGTGTTATAACCTGACGTTGGTGGTCCATTATGCTCAATTCGATTTAACGTCCTACGCCCAAAGTCGAAAATCAAACAGTGCTCGATAAAAAAGCGCCGCTGTTTAAAACCACCATCGTGTGAATGGGTATACGGTTTTGAATTTGTTTCATTTGAACGTTTTTTTACGGCCGCTAAAAAAATGCTCGTGCGAACTAACTCTTAGGTCCCCTGTAGAAATACACTATACCTACATCTAATGATAGTAATGACACTTACGCGGAATAGGATATGCGTATTGGTCCGGATGACGCGCGATCAGGGTGTTCTTGATGTGGCGGCGGCCCACGCCGTGCGCACCCAGCAGAACTATAGTCTTTCTCTGGAAAGCTGCAATTTTACAAGTCACGTTGAATGTTGCGTAGTAACTAGCTGTGTATGTGCACAATTCAATGTTACAATTAATTGTGCAGATTCAAATGGAAATTTCATCTTCAGTTAATCCACGTATTGTATTTCGAAAATAAAGATCAAAAAGATAACGAATATAAAATTATAGGTAAACGCAACCATTTCGCAAAAATCTGTCAATTAAGATCAAACCTACAGTAAGGCTTATTTCAAACATCAATTTCATTGTTATCATTGAATAAATCAGTGTAGGCGGCTCTTAGGTAATGGCCAGAATTTACAGTTACAAACTGCCCAAAAAATAAGTGCATTCCCAGGTTTTGGGACTTACTATAGATTATAGAAGAAGGTAGGTAGGTACTACTAGTCCAATCCCAATTTCTGAAACTTAAACAATCTAAAAAAATCTTTGGGGACCATTCGAAAAACCATTAGAGCATGCTCAGATACAAAAATACAATATGTTAGCAAACATACTAACATGGTAACTTGACAACTTCTTCGTAAGTGACGACGTCGAGTTGGTCGAACACGGCGTTGTGTTTGGCGAGGTACTTGTCTTTCGACTGTTTCTTCTTGCGTCCGAATATAGAACAGTTCACTGGAACAAACATAGTAAATGTAAAGCTGAAAATTTAAATCCTGACTAGCATGCATTTTTATTAAGTAAGTCGTAAATAAAATCTACCTACCTAGTGCGTATACATGTGTTATGGTCGTGGTATCTGAATAATTAATATAAATGATATTGTGATGGAGTCTGTTTTTTAACTACAAAGTTAACACCGTAATGTTTTAGGAAGGATAAAAATGAACATTTCTATGGGCAGTACTTTATAGTTAAAATAACAGTGTAGTGCTGATACAGTGCTCCGTAAATACTTTTATTTAAAACATCTACTAAGTTAGTAGGCAACTCAGAAACAAGATCTATTTTAAATTTCAATAATCATAACTTTATCGACTTTCTTTAAATAAAATTACTGTTTTTTATGACCTGAAAGGGCATTGTTTGGTTTTGTGAATTTGTCATAAAACGGTTTCCTAACCGCCATAAAATTCATATAATTTAAATATAATACTGTCCCATTATACCTATAATAGACTCGAATATCAATGTGACACATAATGATAAAAAAATGTCTACGGTATTTTAGATTTTACATAAGATTACGAATAACTTCATAATTGTTTATTATATTTTCAGATAATATTTATAAATTAAGCGATTTGGTCTTTCTAAACACTGACAGTTAATCAATATACCTATGCTAATAGGGCTAGTTTTGTCATAGAGTAAGTAATAACAAATCATAGAGTGTTCAAGTCATACATACCAATATGTCTTAAGTTAGATAATAAGTTGTATGGGAGATATATTATTGGGATCCATACATCTTTGACTTGAAAACTCTACAGGGTGCAACCAAAATAGTGGTAATCTGTTCGAGGGCACAATAAGTATCATAATATTTGCATTATAATAAAATAATTATATAAATGCGTTATTCTGAAATAAAATACCTTAAAGTATTCACTTTTCATTAACTCATTATACGAGGGTGGATCAAAAAGTACCCGTGTTAGAAATGAAAACGCACTTTTTTATAAAACTTTTGTTTTTATTTTTCAACGTAATCCCCTCCTAGGTCTTTACACTTTTCCCAACGTTTCGGCCATTTCTTTAACCCTTCCAAAAAGTAGATTTTGTCAAACTCTCCAAAATAAGCTTCTGTCTCGGCGATAACCTCCTAGTTCGGCCCGAATTTCTTTCCCCCGAGCCATGTTTTCATATTGGGGAAAAGAAAAAAGTCACAGGGAGCCAGATCTGGCGAAAAAGGCGGGTGAGGCAGCAACTCGTATCGTAGTTCTTTCAATTTGGCAGCGACAATTTTGGAAGAATGTGCTGGTCCGTTGTCCTGATGAAACAACACTTTTTTCTTTGCCAGGTGGGGCCGCGTCTCCTTTATTTTTTTATCAAATCGGTTCAGCAACTCACTGTAGTACTGCCTTGTTATGGTTTTTCCTTTTTGTAAAAAAACAATAAGGATTACTCCCTTAGAATCCTAAAATATCGTGGGCATAACTTTTCCGGCTGAGGGAACTGTTTTCGCTTTCTTTGAGGCAGATTCGTCAGAAAAAATCCACTGTTTTGACTGTCGTTTCGTCTCAGGAGTGTAGTAGTGTATCCATGTTTCATCAACTGTAACGACACGACGCAAAAACTCCCGAGAATTTCGCTCAAACAGGTCTAAGCACTCCTTCGACATAGAGAGCCGTATCCGCTTATTTTCATCCGTGAGCAAACGCGGCACCCATCGAGCGGACACTTTTTTCATGTGTAGTTTGTCGTGTATTATATTTATTGTTGTACCGTACGACACCTCTAGAGCTTCAGCTAACTCACGCACTTTGGTTCGTCGATCGGCGACTAATATGTTTTTGGCCTTTTCTACGATTTCTTCGGAAACCACGTCTGCAGGACGTCCTGGGCGATCCTCGGCAAAAACAGTTGTACGACCTCGTTTAAATTCGTTATACCAATATCTGACTGTTGTCATAGACGGCGAAAGACCTCCATAAACAGAATCTAATTTAGCTTTTATTTGATCGCATGTTTTTCCATCCAAAAACAAGAACCGAATTACAGAACGATATTGCTCTTTTTCCATTTTGTATGAAAAACAAAAACCATCTTACAAAAATTGCCGCCAAATAAAAACTAAACCATAGATACAAGTGAGTTTTCTTTTTTTTAATTGTTAAAGGCATGACTACACGACCGTGGTTTTAAATTTCATAAAGAACGCCGACTATCGTCAAACACGGGTACTTCTTGATCCACCCTCGTACCTAAACGACATCCAACACAAAAATTACAGTCCTAACTACTGCACCAGATTCCTTTATCTCACGGAAATATTTCCGATGAGACAAAGGCAGCTGTTAAAATGAAGCCTAGGTTATGAAATAACTTGAATACCTGTGTTTTCACAGCCGTCAGTGTGAGACACGCAGCCCTCGGCTCCTAGCAGCACAACATTACAACAAGGTTCATGCAAACGCCAATGGAAGGTAGAGTACAGGCCGCTACTTGTAGTCGGGGACAATCGGGTATTGTGAAGTGTTAGTTTTTGAATATGCACCAACATTTTGTTGAATACCTATTGCCCTTCATTTGATTTGTTCAGGCTTCTAAATGTAACCTCCTAATTCATCGTGTAGATATTCCAAAATTTAATTTGAACCTTTATTAATGAAGAGAAAGTTCTAACTTTTTAACAAGTGTTACTGGGTCTTAGGAGGTTAAAGTGAAACCAAAGTAGTTTGGCTAAATTTTATGTTTTAGATCAATTGTTATTTTCTCGGTAGGAAGATAGTTACTAACACTTCACAATAAGACATATCATTCGGGGTTACACAAACTCCCATCATAACTATTAAATAAATAACAGTTCACAATCTCAACTTATGATTCAATACATTCTCATTATGCAAATGAATACGAGTAGGTTATATATGATTAATCAACAGGTTCAGAGATATTGAAGGGTAACAATAGTGGTTGTAAACACCGTGCAAATTTTTGGGGGAATAGAGACAGTTATAGATAAATCGTGTTTATTTTTAGGGGAGCTTGTATTACTCGGTACAATGATAAACAAGCATTTTACATACCAACTGCAGGTTCGTCCAATGATGTTTACGTTTGGAAGCAAAACACAAAATTTCAATTATTTCCATCAAATGTAATTTTAAAATCATGAATATAATGTCCCGATAAAGAAAATCATAACAACAACATTTCGTAATGAATTCAATTGAAGTATAACTCTCAAAACAAGTGAAAAAAAAACAACCGAAACAAAGTCAAAGTCAAAGTCAAATAATTCTTTATTCAAATTGGAATAGCAACAAACTCTTTTGAATCGTCTAGATATGAAAACTACTTCCGGTTCAAACCCTACACCGCTGACCCAAGAAGAACCGGTAAGAAACTTGGCGGGAATAATTTTTTCAAACAATGATGGTAAATATAATGAACAAGTATGGATTTAAAAGTTACAAGTAATTTTCCTGAAAATAAAAACGATAAAGCCAAAAATGAACCCAAATACTATCTAACGAATATATGAAGTACATAGGTATCGTAGTGTAATAAGAGGTCAAATTTATACGACGAAACGGTCAACACATGATTACAAGTAACATGGAATACCAGTGCCTATCCATCTGTGAAAATCATGTTATTACAATCACCTCTTCTTAACTTTGACACCTTTATATGGACATCTTTTAAACAACACCAATATAAGGAGAACGGACAGATCAACCAGAACGCAAATTTGTGTCAATGAATTTTCAATAATTCGCAAACAGTTCAGGCACCTAGCAACAACATCATCTAAGAAAACAGTCATGTTTGAAAACAAAAGAATCGAAGTAGTATAGCGTCGAACCTTGGTCGGTGTTAGACCGTTCGGCGGCAGCGCATGCCGCTCTCCACTCTTGCAACTCGGGGCTCGGTATGAGCCCGGCCGAGCCGCCTGCTGCGTCCTTGCGGGCTTGCCACCAGTGGGTGTCGTCCTTGCTGATGATCTGTAATACAAATGTATCTTAGCTATAATTATCACTTTTTGTACAGTCGCCCTCAGATACATCGAAAATCTGAAAAATATCTGAACATGTAATCTAAAGCCATGACAATAGAGACCAAAGTGCGTGGTGAAGATGCCAATCGCAAACGCCCAATAGTGAACCGTAGTTGCCTCTCTCTATCACTCTTTAGTGTAACAAAAACAGCTGTGTTTCGTTCGCGACTGAAACTTAGCGATTGTCATCTTGGCAACGCAAGCGCTCAGCTCAGGGTGCTTAGACAAGTTGCCAATCGCTAACGCTTAATCGTCAATCGTAAACGAAAGGCTATCTATCTGTCTTCGTCGCACTAATATGAAAGAGTGACTGAGAGGAAAAACTACCATACGCTACTAAGCGGCAGCGATTAGCAACTTGGCTAAGCATCCAGATGTTTTTAGCACCTTGGCCGTTTCGATATGTTCGATGGCGACTGTTTTGTAGGAAACATAGCGTTAGGCTTAATCGTCAATCCTAAACGAAAGGCTATCTATCTGTCTTTGTCGCACTAATAGGAAAGAGTGACTGAGAGGAAAAACTTTCATACGCTACTAAGCGTTAGCGATTGGCAACTTGGCTAAGCATCCAGATGTTTTTAGCACCTTGGCCGTTTCGATATATTCGATGGCGACTGTTTTGTAGGAACATAGCGTTACTGGAGGGTGATTAATTAGAATTCAATTCCCACTGCGCTGATCCATAATACGGCATGACGGGAGCTTTAAGGCCGAATCTCACTTTGCAGATCAGTTTGTATGAATTGTATTTGTGACAACTTTTACAAACAATCGAGGATAGTCCCGCTGTTGACAGTGGTAACACAGAGATTATCCGTATGCTTCGTTTGCGTAGTTCTGACGTCTTTTGTGATTTTTACGTCAAACACTGGTAAATGTCCAATATGTCCATCAGTAGGTATTCATGTTCATTACGTAAAATGGACAGGTACCTATTGATTAGTTACACTTTAATTTGTCAAAATATTAGTTGAGTTGGCGAAATATGAATTTTCCATTCGCTTTCGGCTGCAGAGTGCGCATTAACGAATTTTGTCTGTAAAAACCTTAACGTACGAGTAGGTACGTTTTAAATGTACAAAATGATTTCGCATTTTCGTGTCCCTGAGTTACCGGCCGAATGCGTATACCACGCGAGGCCAGTGATATGACATCTGACGTGTAATTTCATAAATTAAAACTGGCAGGAGCACGAGTGGGAGCTGAAGGCATTCGGTGTGTGTGACTATTTAGTTATGAAACAATCCCTCGGTTCACTTTATCATGTCCCCATTCAAAGGCACAAAGAATCTACTTACAAATTACCATCAAATCTATCATCTAATCTATAATATATATTTACAAATTGTACTACTAAAATAATGTTATTCTAAATAACATCTTAGTTGAATAAAACCTTAGTTAGAATGAATTCTTGGCAAGAATATTTATTAAAAAAAATATTCTCTTCTTTCAAAATAAAAGTATCATGATTTATTCACCACCGCTGCACCGTTTCATTTTAACTAACAGTATTTTATTTTTATTCAAATTAATTTGAGTAAGAATAACTTTTCTGTTTTTATTCTTATTCAAGTTAATTTTTACCCAACTCTGTTTGTATTTCGAATTAGCGATTTGCTTGTAACTCTTGTAAGTGATTAGGTAGGTACTTTTTTCTTCGTGTCCGTATACGGTCTTGTAAATATAAGCAATTGTATAATTCTATTGAATTTTAACAAGATTCGTCACCACCAGATTTTATTCACTTAATATTAGTAATAAATTGTAATAATTTGTAGACACTTTACAACTTTGAAAGGGTGATTTCATAACAGGTTATTAGCAATGGACTTGTCAATTATTAGACAATCCGCCAGCAATTATGACATTTAATACTAGGTACGAGTACATTGTTTTGCATAGTTACTATCAAACCGCATACGCCATACCTTGCAACGATAATAGCTCCCATTTACCGAAATTGTCTATTTTAGCGAGCCGTGTGCATTGTTGCATTGTCCGGGGGATTCACGTAATTGTAATCGTGGCAGTCCATTTTACACCAAACTATAATAACATGCTTGAATAGTGAATAACAGCAGGTACCAAAAATGCTATTAAACTAGTCCAGCTTTGTGCCAGTAATTATATTACCAGACGAAAAGGACGTGAAATTAATTTAATTTATGAGAAATTAAATTAATTGTAATTACGTCTCACCTACTAAGGACTACTTAATTAAAAATGTTAAAATAGAGACATAATTAGGTACATTACGTACGTGAGTAACCTGGTTTCACAAAGTTCTATTTCTATTACTGTTCAGTCCCACGCAAGATTTATAAAACAGGTACAAAACATACACATTTTAATTGTGTTTGGGGGTACCTAGATTTTATCATTCCAAGTTACAACCCACCACCGCCCACGGCTTCAAAATACGAATTAACTTAACCAAGGCAAACTTAATTTACTTATAGAAATGACAAAAGCAAATAGTCGGCTAACAACCAAAACTCACTATAAAAACTGTCACTACTCTCATGTCAGTATTGAATCAGAACTGAGATACGATCTCTATTTCATTTCAAGTAGGTACTTGTTACTTAGTGAATTTTGGTTACATATAAGATTGATATGATACTTACCGTAACTAATAACTACGGATGGTTTGCAGAACGTTAATGAATAACGACATTAAATTATGAACAGAGTACAATAAATACCTAATATAAGATTAACTTTACTGTACCTGAAGTATATCTCCCGTAGTAAACGCAATGCCAGCTTGAGCACATGGAATCAATTCGTCCTCCAAGGGATCGTAGTCAAACTGTGCTCTTACAAATATCTGAAAAATAATCGCACATTCAATATTAGAGCTGCTAATCTACAGTGCATGATGGCGAGGACATTTGTGACAAATGAAGTGTGTTATGAAATGCGTACAATGATGTGTAGCTTCGGTGTGAACAGTTGATGATAAATTGATTTTGTGGTGATTGATTACGAGGGTTAAATAAAATAAAATAAACATAAAACATACAAGTGTAAAATAAGATGAGGTGATAGTAAGTGTAAAGCCATGACAAAGAACAACAAGCGCACAGAAACGAAGGAGATCGCGGGGACGCAGCCATGCCCGGGTAATAAGACGACATAACATAACATAACAAGACAACCAACATAATATGTAAACATAAAGTAGCAGGGTCTGGCTTCGCTACTTACTAGTACGGGCGAAGGCTTAATCCGGAAAAGCTATTTAGGAAAAAGTATCAGTTTTAATTTTGATTTTTTAAATCCAATTTTATGCTTTTTAGACAAGTAACGAGTGCGACAGATTTATGTGCGCTTGTCGACTTGTTTGTTTATCAAAATTTATTTTAGGTCGTAGTGTTTTATTGGAAGAAAACAAGCGTTAAAACACACATTCTATTTGACTGATGTATCAGTATTACTTGTACAAATGAATTAAATAGTTAACAATATCTACGTTAACTGCAGGTAACTAGATTCTAAGTAAAGGTTGAGACGGATAAACATCGCGGATCGTTGGTATCTCAAGAGACAACATTTAGCAAATTGGATGAGTTTAATGGTTCATTTCGTTAAAAAAACATGTTCCACTTTAAGTATTGCTTTTACTCCGAGGACTAAATCACGGGTTTTTATCTTTTCATTTACAAAAAATCCGTAAATCCTCAACGCGCCCAGAGATTTGGTCCGCAATCTGCGAGGTCCATCCATCTGTTTACCGCACTCTCATTATGGTTACTACCACACACACAACTTTCGTGATATTTAGTTTTAGTAAATCACTAAGCCAACCTTACTAATATTGAGGGTAAAGCAAAAGTCCGAGGAAAGTAAGGGAATTTGTATTACCTCACAGGGCGGAGGTGCCGAGCGGTATGACGGCACTATTTTGAAAGTCACTGACCCACGAGCCTCGCGCTGAAAAACACGTAAAGGTATAATTACAACCATACGAACATGATATACTTACAGCATTAGTTTTGATCCGCGTATAACCATTTTACAATATTTACTTCATACTAGGTATAGCTTTATTAATTCCCGCGGCGTTACCATGACGTACTAATGCGATTCAGTTTAGCTTCAGGGAAACGGACAGAAATATACGACTCGTATAGCCTTGTCCCTTTCGCTCGACCTAAACTGAATCGCATTAGTAAGTCATGGTAAACCCCCAGGTGCCTAATCATTTACTTTGACTTTACACCTAAGTGTTAATTCTTACTACACGTGCTATGACATGACCCGTAAATTGCATCTAGGTGCCATATTGTGTATCAGAGCAGCAACTACTCGTAAGAGTCAAAAATATTCGATGTAAGTATGTAAATGTAAGATGAAACTGAAATAGTTGTACTTACTAAGCACAAGCTAGGTAGCCAGATAGTAAACATCGTTATCAAGTAATAACAGTATTTAAATCTCTCACAAAATGTGCGCGAGTATATAATCTGCAGAGCTTAAAAGTATATTGATAAACCGTACAATAGTGGGCAATAATACTGAGTCGCATTAGTCGCGTCAACTGGCCTTAGCGGACTTAAAGCGGATGCGACAGCTTCATGTAATGCCGCCGGGACGGAACGAGATCACACAGGGCACTGATGTGCATGTAATGCGTCTCAAATTAACTTAGCTGCTATATAGCGGGCGTATAACCACAACAATAAGTCAGAGATTATAACAGGCTCATAACCTAGGCCTTAATTTAACAGTTAAATTAAGGCCTTGCTTATGAGCCTGTACCAAACTGTCATTTAGATAAGCAGTGCTATTTAGTACCTAGTTCATGTAATTGACAATTACGACATTTTTAGAAGAAAACGGACGATTTTTGTTTACTATAACATAACTATCGGTAAGTCCCGTTTGATCTGCAACCATATAGGTATAACATGGACGTTTAACGCCACCTCAAAAATGCCCCCAATACCAAATTGTTCAATTGTGCCAAGATGGGCAAGACATAGCGCTTTTCGTGGCACAGCGCATATTTCGGCGCAACATCTTTGACAAATGTTTATTGAACATCGCCAATCAAAATTTTGATGGACCAATCACAACTATTTTTAAATGGCAGCTATGTTTATGTTTTTATAGGTTGACATTCAAATTCATCGCCGGTGACGCATTGAACAGGGGGTGACTTGTCAACTAAAATTCAAGACCGTTTTTGAAATGCAATTTAGTATGGCGTGCGGCTTCCATGTTTTATTTGTTCGTGGCGTTTGATATAATCGAGATACGAAATTTATTATTAAACATAATATGGGGCCTATCTCATAGTCCCCGAACAAAATGTATCTGTCAGATAATTGTTAGCAGACCATATCTTTCAGGTGCCTGTGAAATAAGATAGTGATAATTTTATCTGACGGATATGACGACGACGATGACGTATCCACCCACGTGTTGTGAAACAGGCCGTTAATAAGTTAATTATCTCCTAAACTACGCACTGCTAGGTACTAACTATGTATAAGACAATACACTGCACATATCGTCGCTATACATAGGTACTCAAACTCGGATCTATAGTAGTCAATTCAAGGAAATGTCACCTTTCTGTCACTCTGAATAGGAGTGTTTTATAAATCAAGTGAGTGTTGCAGTTACTAGGTTGAGCTCGTATACTAAGTATAGCGCCGATATGACGGTATATGGGGGATAAATCGATAGCATACGAGTGCCTCTATCAGGCTTCGATATGTTATCATTGGTTTTAGGGACAGCGAGTAGGTGGAAAAAGCTAGTGGAATTTACTGAGAGTTTATTTTAGTTTGCTAACAAAGGTAATCTTACTGTTTCGAAAGTATTTTGTGTATAATTTTTATTTGTCTTAAGTGTCTTAACCTATATAGAAATGAAATTCGCAAGAATTCTAAAACTTCATATCGAGTACCAGTACCTACTAGTTGTGCTTGCCGAAACTACTTTAAAGTACCAAAATACTATAGTAATCGTCTGCGTTTTTACGTTGATCCAAAAAACGCCGTTTGACAATATTGGAAAAACCATAAATCCTATTTTTCTATTTTCTTGATTAAGAACAGTATTATTTCCGAAATTCAAATTGCGGTACACAACAAATCCAATAATAAATGAGCATGGAAGTAATCATTCGTTTTGGATTGGGGAATAAGAAAATTGCTGAGCTGCATTAAGAAAATTGACGCACTAAACATACCACAAATCATACATATATTCGTATACTGATTGTAACATTTTCAATAAAATTGAACTTAACGACGAACGTCGATCAAAATTAAGCGCAGTGTCGGTACCAGGTAAGTAATTAAATTACAATACAATTTAATGCTTGTGTCATTAATTTAAAGTGCACTTAACACTTACTCGTATCGTAGGTACTAAAAGCTTTCATTATGACTAGTCGTTGATATAATTTACATTCTACATTATATAGGTACCTATTACATAATTATCCGACTTCAAAAATGGAATAGTTTCTCAATTAGACAGTTTTTTTTTGTATGTATGTTGTTACTAGATATCTCCGAGCACAGTTTTTGTATTTGGTGATTATTATCTTATTTGTGTTTTTTCTCAATATTTTCTTTTATAAATATTTCTCAAATACAACTTGCTGTCATATTATATCGCGTATTAAGATTTAAGTAGTATCGCCACTATAATTTGAGAAGACCGTTAGACGGTTATGAAATGTCTAATTAAATACGAATGGCTCGTTTTGGAATGAACATTGATCCTAATGCGTGAATATTGCAACCACATTGGTGTTAGTCAGGCCGCGAGCAACATTTCGTTGGCGTAAGCCCGCAGGATAAGCCCCTGTCGCGGGCGCGTCAAACGTCTGAAAGTAGAAATCCGCACTATCTCATAATACCTATTTACTTTACTAGAGATAGTATGGTAGGAATACATAACATGTTTTGCTTTAGATGTTAAGTCGACATTGAAATGGATTAATGTACATTTTTGTATATTAGCGTGGTATACCTATTATCATTCGTGATCAACCGGCTGCTGCAATAAAGGGTGTACAGATAAAAAACCTGTATGTATGAATAGCTTTTATATTCTGGCAACTGCGACCATATATAACATGGACGTCTAACGCCAGCTCAAAAATGCCCCCAAAAGCAATTGTTCAATTGTGCCAAGATGGGCAGGACATAGCGCTTTTCTTAAGTCCGCGCATATTTCGGCGCAACATCTTTGACAAATGTTTAAAGAATATAGCCAATCAAAACTGATGGACCAATCACAACTATTTTTAAATGGCGGTTTAAGTTTTGATAGGTTGATATTGTCATTCATTACGGTGATGCATTGAAGAGGGGATGACATTTGTCAACTAAAATTCAGGACCGTTTTCGAAAGGCAATTTAATATGGCGTGTGGCTTCCATGTTTTATTTGTCTGGCAGTCTGGCAACAAATGTACATAGATGTAGGTACATTAATTGCAAGAGTATTAAAACTATTCATTTCACAATAATATTCCCATGATTCAATGACTGCGCAACTAAATGAAGGAGCTTATATTCTTTACTTGCATTTTGAACACCTCGTCGTTGATCCTAATTTAATCGCTAACTTAAAACGTGACATGATGGTGTATCGTATCGCTTACCATTCTTCGAAGTTGTACGACTGTTGGTTAGCTGCTGTCCTACATCTCTGAACTCTCCGATTTCTTCGCTCGTGTGCAGCTTGTCCTGCAGATCTCATTACACATCAATCTCACCAGTATGTTTGATGTTGTACGATGACTGGTTCGCTATGAACCCGCCGTTGAAATCCCTTATCTTATTGTCAATATGCAGTCGCACCGTGGCCTATCGATGGATCAATATTCACCAGTATCATCTGAAGTTGTGAGACGGACTGATTGGTTACATATATCGGTACCGTTAATCCCTCTGATCTCATCTCCAACATGCAATCACAGCGTGCCCAACCGACGGATCATATTCCTCACCAGCATTCTGTGAAGTTGTGCGACGTACTGGTTGTGGCTACGGGTGTGCCGTCAATCTTTATTATCTCGTTGCCAACTTGCAGTTTCAGCGTGGCCTGGTGACGGATCACATTACTTACCAGCATAAGTTATGTGACGGACTGGTTGTCTGCCGCAGTGGCGTCAATCTTTCTTATCTCGTTGCCAACTTGCAGTCACAGCGTGGCCTACCGATGGATCACATTACTCACCAGCATCCTCTGAAGTTGTGCGACAGATTGGTTGGCTACGGGTGTGCCGTCAATCTTTCTTATCTCGTTGCCAACTTACAGTCACAGCGTGGCCTACCGATGGATCACATTACTCACCAGCATCCTCTGAAGTTGTGCGACGGACTGGTTGTGGCTACGGGTATGTCGTCAATCTTTCTTATCTCGTTGCCAACTTGCAGTTTCAGCGTGGCCTACCGATGGATCACATTACTGACCAGCATCCTCTGAAGTTGTGCGACGGACTGGTTCTGGCTACGGGTGTGCCGTCAATCTTTATTATCTCGTTGCCAACTTGCAGTTTCAGCGTGGCCTGGCCATGGATCACATTACTCACCAGCATCCTCTGAAGTTGTGCGACGGACTGGTTGTGGCTACGGGTTTGTCGTCAATCTTTCTTATCTCGTTGCTAACTTGCAGTCACAGCGTAGCCTGGCCGTGGATCACATTACTCACCAGCATCCTCTGAAGTTGTGCGACGGACTGGTTGTGGCTACGGGTGTGCCGTCAATCTTTATTATCTCGTTGACAACTTGCAGTTTCAGCGTGGCCTGGCCGTGGATCACATTACTCACCAGCATCCTCTGAAGTTGTGCGACGGATTGGTTGGCTACGGGTGTGCAGACAATCTTTCTTATCTCGTTGCCAACTTATAGTTTCAACGTGGCCTGGCCATGGATCACATTACTCACCAGCATCCTCTGAAGTTGTGCGACGGACTGGTTGTGGCTACGGGTTTGTCGTCAATCTTTCTTATCTCGTTGCCAACTCGCAGTTTCAGCGTGGCCTACCGATGGATCACATTACTCACCAGCATCCTCTGAAGTTGTGCGACGGACTGGTTGGCTACGGGCGTGCCGTTGATCTCTCGGATTTCATCGCCGACGTGCAGGGTGGCCTGCCGGTGGATCATGCCTCCGTGCATGATCCGAGCCACGATGCATCTTCCATCGTCAGCTAGCTTCAATGTTATGCCCTAGAGACAAATATAACTAATATTAAATAACGTAGTTTTTCATGTATAGCGGACGATAGTTATATGCCAGCCCAGGCAAATAAAGTCACATGACTCTGTCTTCGACTGTATATTTAATTGTTGGCTAACGCAATATATTGAGGTAGGTACATATTGTATGATGAACCTAACCTAGGTTACAGCTACCATAATACATATTTTGTCCTCCTAAGTATATTGAATGCTTGGTAAAATTGGATCAGGAATGACAGCATAATAATGCAAATAGGCTAAAAATATATTTTCACTGCAGGCATTAATAGCTATAAGTATAGGCATAAGTATTGTTAGGCACTGCTAAATTAATTCTTATGTGACGTTTTTATAGCAATTCTACTAAAACACATTTGGAAACCGGGCACGACTGTAACAAAAGACGTAGTCATCATTACCCGCATCACAATCTTTATTTCAGTCGTTCTAGCAAATAAAATGGACCCGTGATGTAGCTACCTAACTATGAACGTGATGACGTAAAATCCCGCGATATGTGCGGCATTAGTAAAGGTAATGCTAATCGTCGTTAGTGATTGATGAATTTAGAGTAGATAGAAATACACACAAATAAAATAAATCTATGTAGAGTTACCACTTTGTTAGTTTCTTAACTACGATCGTCACATTCACTTCCAAAAGTTGATGATTTTACCCAAAGTAGCGGTGACATGCTTAAACCTTTTGGCCAACACTAGTGCAGAATGGATATTTCTTTAATAATATCTTAATGGCTAGGCTTTCCGTAATTTAAGTTAAAAAAAATAAACGGCACTTGGGGACGTGACGGTGATTTGTCACCATGGGGGACTTGCCTCCCCTTAACACCGGACCTAGATGCCTAGATGCTGTTTTTAATTATTGAAAAAAAAAATGGTTCCGGTATAAAATACTGTCATATCACAAGTCAATGCCTGAAGTAAATCCTGGATCCGTGTCTGGGCTGATGTACTGAGGTTATAAAAAGAAGTGGTACCATAGTCTCGTCAGTATTTTCTGGAACTGCACGAGGCGTCACCTGGTCACGTTCTCGAACCGCTCCGTGTCGTCGTCGTCTAGCAGTGAAGTGAGAGAGGCTGTTGTGAGGTTATAAGAAAGAAGTGGTACCATAGGCTCGTCAGTGTTCTTCTGGAACTGCACGAGGCGCACCCAGGCCTGCTACCGCGAACACCAATGTTCGCAAAATTCGGGGATTTTTCTCTGTCACTCTAATGACGCCTTCGTTGGAGTGACAGAGACAAATTTTGCGAACTTTGGTGTTCGCGGTAGCAGGCCTGGTCACGTTCTCCAACTCGGGCTCGGTGTCGTCGCCGTCGTCCAGCAGTGGAGTGAGAGAGGCTGTTGTGAGGTTATAAGAAAGAAGTGGTACCATAGGCTCGTCAGTGTTCTTCTGGAACTGCACGAGGCGCACCCTGGTCACGTTCTCGAACTCGGGCTCGGTGTCGTCGTCGTCGTCGGGCGGCTGCGCGGTGCTGCGCCCGTTGACCGGCGGCGGCGACGCGCGCAGCGACTCCTCGCCGTACACCTCGCGCGCCACCACATCGTGCGCTTGGAGCAGGGCCTGCGACAATACGTTATAGGTTACTATCCTATTCATCCTTTTTATTATGTATTTAACTATTTATACAATGGACAAAAAATAAGCGCATTACCGTTGCATCTGAGGTTTTGGGACCCAGAATAAATTCCTTAGGACTCCTAAGCTAGGAGGTTTTTGGAAGTTTCGGAAGAGTTTCGTTCGGAAAATACGTATCCGCTAGGTACTACACTCCGTTTGAACTTAGAAAACCCTTTGGAATATACAAAGGTAATACTGTTGTCTTGCTTTATCGTGTGTCGCCGTTGAAGCCCGAGCCTTCCGTCCCTTCTCGGATTCGAAGTGTTTTCTAAGTTCAAACAGTGTGTACCAGTGTACCTACTTATTTATTCAATCTTAATTGCACAAAAAATACGTGTATTTTAGAAAATTTTGGAGCGAAAGTATTGATTTTTATTTAAACTTTAGTTTGTGACCCTTAGTATACTAGACCCGTGGTATTTTAGACCTATGAAACCGGTTTATTCCAAAGAAAAATAAAAATAAATGCTGATACCTACTTTAACATTATCAGTTTATATTTAGCTTTGGCCTTCCTAGGCAACATCCCTTCTTAATAGTTAGGAGCAAACCCGAAATAAATAACAATTGGCCGCCATTTATTAACTGGTTTCGAGCCTTAATGCTTTAAAATTTGTGTATTTGGGTGTAAAAATAGACACTTTCTATTTTGTGGGTTATTTGTTGCACATTTGTAAGAACTGAGATAGCTAAACATATAGCATGTAGAGTAGAAACAACAAAACTTATTCAATTTTAAAACAAACCCTTTCGAAACAATAAAATAAAGCTATCACAAAGTCGTTACAGCTAACAGAATAACAAACCACCCAACTTCGTACATACCTGTAAAATAATGAAAAGGTTTCACTCGTTTCTCCCTTTTTAATTGTATTAGAATTTAGTATACAATCGATGTCTACTAATACCAGTATGTACGAGAGTGTAATCATTTAAATGTTATATTCTTATATTAAACAAATTGCACACAACAACATTTCTCTATATATAAGTATATGTAGGTAGTAAATGATAACGGTACATCTCAGTACCTACCTTGCCATATTGTTTGGTTTCACAAGTATAGTTTGGCTAGAGTTTTACTCGCTTGAGGCACAGACAGAGAGAATCATACCGTCTGTTTTTTGCTCTAATGTTATCGACTAAAAAAACGATTTATAGCGCATAGCGATTTGTTCCTATTGTTAGTGCCAAACTTGGTTTGACAGACTATAGTAACAAAAGTAAACCAAGTGCTGTACTGTAAAAAAAGTACCTGATAAAATTTCACCTACTATACCATTAATTGGAGTTCGAGGCCAGCGAAACTACGACAGATGCGTTATTGTCAAATCTATCAAAGTCTCTTATGTCATTGTCAAATAAAGTTGTCAGGTTTCGACAACCTTTTTGCTATTTAATTTATTTATTTAAAATAATTCCTAATAAAAACATTACATACCTCTGTAATGTTTGTACGCCTTTTTGTTTAATATGGCTGTTACAACTAGGATTTTCTTAAAAACACGTAAATACCTAATCACTTTTCTTTTCTCTTAACTAACATTTATATGACAAAATTTTCTTGTAAAGAACTTAAAATGATAAGAACCAACGTTTCGAAACCTATTTTAAAAAGAAGTTGAATTACCCGTAAACACAAACAACAGCGTGCCATATTTATTAAGACAGTATGGTTAAATTACTAAGCCCCCTGCCTCATTACGGGTTAAAATTATGGGAAATAAATTAGGAAATGTAAAATGAAAGCATTGTTTGTATTTTATTTCTTATTTGTCTTCGTCATCACTGTATCCTCCTGAGTAATGGGTAAAAATCGAGTACACTCCCATAAAAGCCGATAGTCCTTTATAACACCATCAGTGTTGAGTCCTGAACTTACTGTTGCTTATTTTAAGGTTTAAAATGAGTCACATTTTTACAAAACGTTAGATCTGTATGATAATTTAAATGGAGAACTATAGCACTGCCAAAGAAATTTGTAGGTCAAAGGAATTTTACGAATACGAAATGTGAACATAAAGCACGCTACAATACAATGTATTATTCTGCAATTTTCTAAACGTATGCAGAAATAGGGTTTTATTTTATGTGTACCAAATGTTATTAACACCTGAGGTGATACCAGCGCAATACCAACTTTGTTACTAATAATTGCGGATAATTAAGTTTTTATTAAATTATCTTATATTTACGTAAAAATAAGTAAATAATATTGTTTCTATAAATTAAAGAATTAAAATTACCAATAAATAAGATATCTAAACGTTTGTTTTTAGAAAATAAATATTTACTATTGCAAGAACATTTCATTGTTGTGGTAATATTTTCGTAGATTCTTTGGCCTCGAACTCCAATTAGTGGTTTATAAGTATACTTATGGTTATTAGACTAAGACCAGATACAATCTATTGGGATTAATTAATGTTAAACAATGGATACACAAAGTTCAACTCGCAATAGTAATGGAGTGAAATCGTATGTACACTATTAACACGTTTTCAGTCATGAATACGACGACAAACCTACATATCTAGTTAGGGCTACATTCTGAATTACTTAGGTTTCATTCTTACCCATTTAGTTAGGCCCAATTAGACCACAAGTAAAATTAACTGTCCCTAAACGAGTACTAAAGGCTCAAATGAGTAATGATTATGATGATTTTCCGCTGTCAGAACTGGTACGATTAAAAGAAATAACTATTTGAATAGTTTATGTTCCCTTGTAATAATGCGCCTGGTTTCTGCGTATATTTGAGACAACAGAATGTAATAATAACAACCCACAAGGTAATAATAAAGGTTACATGTTCAAAAGGATTCCGATTCGAGCCATGTCGTGTATTATACGATTATCTTATAAAAGTATTATGGATTCCGAATCATAATACATATTTAAATAATAAAAAAAGAGGACTTGAACGAACTGAAATGTAAAAAAATATTTTGTTTCTCAGGTTCATTCTTGTAAGCGTATGTTAAGCGTACTATTTTAACTTGTATATCTATTTATAATCTATTTAAAATACTTTAATTTCACACCCAAATCATAACGTCTGGATGACATATTATTCAATGCCCTTACATTTTGAAAAATCATGAATCTCTCTCATCTATAACAACTCACAAACATATGAGTCATATGTATAATATGTATATATTCGTATTTGTTGTTCAAAGCCCTTCATTTTGATACTATAGATTCGTTTCCTTAATTTTTTTTTGGGACGGACAAAATTGAGTATACTTCCTACATTGTTTTTAACGTGAGGTTACATACTTACCCTATGTTCCTCGCGACGACATGAAAATGTAATGATACTCGAAAAATCAAAAACAGTGCATTGTAGTGCAACTGCAAACATTGAACCATCGCGAAGTTCTGTTTGTTTAAAGATATCACAAACATACATAGGGCTAAGCTAAACATATATATACTCTTCTTTTTTGGCAGTCGTGTAAAATATTGCCTCTGTCCTAAAAGTAAAACTACAGTTACTGCAGCATTAATGATTATGATGTACTTAGCTAATAAATAAAAATAATAAACCACCAAATACAATATGAAATAAATGACCATCTCAAAAATAACTATACATAAAGCTTTAGAATCACAGTTTTAAATTCAATTCATCCAAGTAGAACCAGATCAAACGTCCGAGTTTATCCCCGAGATAACACAGTTGATCCTCATGCCAAATATGCCGGAATCTGGACAAGCTAAGCTAGTCTAGATTTAAGTGTTAGCCGCACTGCGCGTACATCTCTTTGAGCAAACCACATCACAGACATTGAGGTTTACCTTGAATGCGGCTGCCGACTGTCAGTCTGCTTGCCTTTGCCTACTGGGTCAAATGGCGTTTATTGAAGCCAGGACAGCTAAACGCCTTTTACGCGTTTATATTTATGCAAATTATTTAAATTCATAAAATTTTTCACCCTTTAGATCTCAATTATGAATGATAAAAATACTACAGTTCATGAGCTTTAAGAATAACATAAGGATTTTAGAACCATGCTGCTACTGCTGCCAACTGCTCACTTTGACGCCTGCCACAGCAATAAATTGACAACATTTTGAATTACTTTTTGGACGTTTACTTTACTGAAAATAATAGTTGATACCTATAAAGCGTTAAAAAGTCAGCCTAATTCATAAATTTAAAATAAATAGCATCAATCATTAACTAATATGCATAACAATGAAATAGATACGAGTACAGTATACTATACTGATTTTGAGTTCGAGTGTCGAGAGTGAGTGAATATATTAAGCCACATAGGTACACGGATGATTATGAGATTCATCTAAGCATAACTCACGCAGGCTACATATTAATACACGTAAGCATGTATTTTCAATGCAAGAGAAATTAATTACATTTTGGCTAATGCTTCGCACCAAATGTATTCATATGATAATGTGAGAGTTGCATTCTAAAAGCACCGGATTATATAGACGAAGCAAGTTAATCCTCGGCTTTGTTGAAACAGGTTCATAGACGCGGGTATGTTTATTTCGTTAGTTTCCTATGTTTCGTTTGTATTTCGTTGCATTGTTAGGTTTTCAATACGTATTTCATTCAGTATAATTATAACAGTGAGTCGCGCTTGTACGAGTATA
>JALPQI010015032.1:0-34503 GCA_025490895.1 Thaumatotibia leucotreta | reverse complement strand
GTGGTTGATACGAAATTTGGTAAGACTTATTGCAGCAACGTTGCGTCTTTTTACTGGAATTTAGTTTGCAGTGAACACTTGCACACAATGCCTTCAAGAAATCGGCTTTAACTGCAATATTGTACGTCATTATTTGCTGAGTGAACACCAAATGTATTTAGAATTACTTTAAATATGTAATAGAGTATAATTAAACAATTTATGTTAAATATAGAATATATTATATACTTATATTATATGCTGGAACCTATCTCCTAAGTTAAATGTATATAACTAGTTAGTAATATTTTAACTATGTACCTCTCACTTCTTATTTGCTTTAGATTATTAAATCAGATTAGCATATAAATAAACATCTATTGTTAGTTTGTTATACTATTCCTATAATTTGTAGCACATATTTAAAAAAGTATAATGGTTGACATCGTATTATTGTCAAATTAAATTTAACACTAGCGTCAATATATTATTATAACATATGATATAGAATAGAAACAGTAGGTACTGCTTCAACATGGTTATTTCAGAATGCTTTGCACAAAGCACAGCACTGCTTAAAAGTAGTTAGGCGATGCTTTAATATGTTACCTATATGTGAAATACTACCCAATGGTCATAATTACAAAAAAAACAACGGATTCCAAGTGCCTGCAGCATAAGTTACAGAGTATCAATACGTTTCATAATCATTAAAATTTGATTAATTTGCGTCTTGGAATCCGTTGAAATATTTACATAAGTAATTTATATAATTACAATACTTATAAAATTGTATACCTAAATGTTCTTCAAATGAAACGTAATGTTAAATATTATATTCAGTAAATACTGAGTTATAATGCAGGCGTAACCACGTTTAGCGACAATTCGAGTATTTCTTTTGTCTTCGCATGTAACTTTTTTAACGATCATAGTCTTCTTTCCTTATATTTCACTTGTACTTATGAGAGATTTTGTAGATGCGTAATTTGATAAGTAACTTAGGTGGTTAAATTAATTACAACGACATTAATTTTGAACTAAACTTAGTATTAGTATTTTATTTACATATATAGACATTATTTCAAGTAAACTGACGCAAAAACTCAGGAATTATAGTTAACGGTACTCGCATTTCTTATGTAAATTGCTCCACATGTTTCGCTTTTAGTGACCCATATCAAATGTAATTTGTGGTTAGCGACAAAGTAGGATGTATTAAAAACAGACTTACATTTTATTATCGTCGGTTGACAACCAAAACTCACTAAGTAACAAATACCTACTTGAAATAGAAATCGTATCTAAGTTCTGATTCAATACTGACATAAGCGGTTGCTAAGAGTAGTGACAGTTTTTATAGTGAGTTTTGGTTGTCAGCCGACGTTATGTAAATTTTTCTTCTAAATCTAAAACTTCGTCTTGTTCTATACCCTCTACTCCACCTTATTTTACCTAACCCGTATTATTAAGTTTTTGGGATACTGATATAAAATTACGAACAGTTTTAAATAGCGTATTTTTGAGGGTTTGCCCCAGCTATCAATGCTCTTTCCAACCATCGCAACGTGCAATAATAACACGGCGAACAGTTGCAGTTGTGCGAAGACGGAGTGGCGGCGGAGGGCGCTGAGTCGCCGCTGACGGCTCGCTCGCTGCGTCTAGAGCGGGCGGCGCGAGCGCTGCACGCTGAACGCGACCGGCTTAGGACGCATTATCCTGCGCCGTATGACTCGTGAGTACTCGCTTCAGGTGGTGGAGTTTGTCTACAGGGTGTAATCGTTAAGTGTGGCCAGGCCATAATTCCGTAAATATAATAGATATCACAAAACTTCCAACTGATAGTTAGTTTTTATTTTAGATAAGATTTCTTTATTTGTATGTTTATTTCATAATTTAGAATAAGTTTATACAATAAAGGCCATACTATTACTGATATCGAAAGTGCGTTACCCAACGAGTAAAATTGCATTAATAATATTTTCTAAATAGATGGAGTAATATTAAAAATACTAAGCTAAAACGCTCCCATACATTTAGTATGACGACTAACCTTAAATAATATCGGGTGTCATAACATAACAGATAAAACTGTTAGAGATTCGTTATTTGTACGAATACATTGTAATAAAGTTATAATACTACCGTTTATGAAATAATTATTCTAACATTTATTCTTAAATAAAAAAATATTCGTATTAAATTACTGTGAACGGTTACGTACTAAATGTATGGAAGGGTTTGAAGATAATATTTGAGATATTTCTGATTTTGTTTCAAAAAAGTTATTAGTGTAATTTTACTCGTTGGGTAACGTACTTTCGATATCAGTTAGAAGTTTTCTGGTATCTGCTATATTTACGGAATTATGGCCTGGCAACACTTAACGATTACACCCTGTATAAAGGTGGGTTGCATAAGTCACCCGTCAACGTTAACGGATTCGCTAAAATATACCGTATGAAATGAAATAAAATAAAATGTATTCATGACAAGCACAGTGGACAGATACACAATTAACAAACAAGCATACAACAACAGCTTGCCACAAAACGGTCGCAGCTTACAATGTAGCTTTGTAGCTGGCTAAGCCAGCGCTGTTTTTCTGTTGTGACCCAGGAGCTTGAGAAGTTTAATAGTAATCTGTATCTGTAAGGTCCGACCGAAATCTCGCTCCCGAGATTTCGGTCGGACAGGGTAATGGCACACACAGGGGCACACGGTAATGAGCTGTAATTGGCGAGCTTGACGCCATCTCGCGAACTTACTGCTATTTTATTGGTGTCATATTGACATGATCTGACTTCAATTTCACTTTTAAATGAACGGAAGGAATAATTTAGAGTAAGCGACCCCTATCATACTATCGATAGAAATACCTAAAATTCGAATACCGGTTTGTGGGGTCACTACATAAAAAAAAAAAGAAATATCCAAAGCAAATTGCTGTATTTAGTTTAAAGTTAGACTAACTATAGGTATTTGCTAGGATTTTTTTATGTAATTTATACCTTTTTTATCATTTCTACCAAGTCTCGGTCTCGGCCGAGAATCAAATTTATATCGGTCTCGGTCTCGGCCGGGACTAAAATATGAGTCTCGGTCGGAACTTAGTAATCTGTTGGGTAATTTTGATCGGCCTGTCAACTATCGTTGGCGAATCCAGCCATAAGTGTGTAAACTAAGTGGATGCTGCTCTGGGACTGTAGCGGGCTTATCGGCGTGGCGTTTAAGAGCGTTAATAAAGTGTTAAAGAAATGCAAACATTTGCCATCTTGAACCGCTCGAAGCAGCGCTGTACGCACCGCCGGACACATCGCTCGGCGTTCCATACTTAGACCTTGCACATGGAATTAGGGCGTTTGTGCACTACAATGACTTTTACCGTCCGGTAGTCCGGTTTTTTACGGTCCGATATGCCACGCCATTAAATGTATATATATAGTAGCTTGTGCACCATACGTAATTTTACCGTCCGACATTTTACTTTTCCCCATTTCGGACAGTATTTTTCCGATCCGAGATGACAGCTATGAAAAACGTGTTAATGCTTGTGCACTGCGTCCGGAATTGCACTGACTTTTACCGTCCCCGATAGTCCGATTTTACAAGCCAATCATCCGTTTTTTTCATGCTACTATGCCGCACCTCCGAGTAAAAAGACGGACAAGTGCACAAGCCAATCATCCGTTTTTTTCATGCCATATCGGACCATGAAAACTCAGTCTGCCGGACAGTAAAAGTCATTGTAGTGCACAAACGCCCTTAATGTGATAATTTCAGACAAAATCGGATTTCACGAAGCGCAATTCACTTGGAACTTATTTTTGTGGCGGTTATGGTTATAATTAGATACGGCAATGCTTTTAATTTAATGTTATTTCATCGTAATAATTTAATACTTTTGTTATCAATAAACGCAATTAGTTATTCAACCTAGTCATAAAATAACAATTTAATGTTACTATTTCATATTTTCGATCGTTCTGTGTACGCATTTATTCATAACTAACATTGTTTTACCTCGCACGCTACCAGGACTTCAATAATGTCAGGATCTATGACGCGGATCCCGATACACAGGTGCACCCACGTTCCCGCACTCATCCGACCGATTCTGTCCACCCGACCGATTCTATCCGACCGACTGAATCTGTCCCGACCGAGTCGGTCCGACAGCCAACTCGCTAGCGCCATTTGCGATTGTCCTGACACGATGTTTAGTTACGTGCCTCATAAAATATGTGTCAAATCGAATGTTTATAGAATGTTGGATAACTATCTGTTTTATCATCCGAGTTTAGTAAAATCTGCGAGTTATATTTAATAGCTTGCTTTTAAAAAGTGAAGATTTTAATAAATAACACGAACCGGTTAACAAAGTTAAAACCGGTATCATAAGTAAACCGGTTCCGTATGTAACATTTTGAATTGTTTCTAAAAGTTATCGAGATCGAATTAAAAAACTTAATTAACAAGAATTGTATTATAAATTATAATGTTGAGATATAAGATCTCGATTATATTAAACAAAACCTATCATTAAAAATATATATTTTTGTAAATCTGCTTGAGTATATTTTAATGTCGCTTTTTTATATTAGACGTAAATAAAATTGAATTACTAAGAAGTCTAATTATTTGTCCAATAATTTATCACCACTGCTTCAATGGATGGGTATGTTCAATTTAATCGATTTAGTGTGACCCCTTCCTGTTGTAGAAGCTATTGGTTACACCTTAGTGATTAATTTTTTTCCATAGTATTCTATTTTAGCTAGTCGTAACACAACAATTGCACAGAAACCAACATGTCTAAAAACATCTAACTTAGTGTCATTCGTTACAAATGGTGCTAGCGTGTTTGACCATATTTTTTTATATTTTTCTAACGGTATTTAAGCCAGTGCACCTTTTTTGAGCTATTACATAAAAAAACCTATTTAATGATGAATGACGGTGACGGTGACGAGGTTTAAAAAAAAGATTTTCGTAGGTATTTTTGCACCAACCATTCAGAATAGCATATTCTATACCGGTTGTAAAAAAATATCGTTATAATGTTTTTTTTCTAAATCGTGACGTAATTGTTGATTTTGGAATTATGACGATTCTGAAATCTACGATTCGATTTTTTTAACCCTTTCACCATTTGACAGTCCTAATAAAGCATTCGATTTCGAACCTTACGTATTTGTAAATTGATTTGATTTTGTTTTTTATATTACGGCAAATATGTTGCCATTACCCATTAAAGGATTAAACCATTATTCTACCACATATCATCATCAAAAGCATTGTAAGCTTAAACTGACCATAGTTTTGCAGAAAACGACCAACTACTATTTTTTGACAATCTGACTTAAGCTTTAACACATTGAGTGGTCGCTTACTACATTGTCAAAAAATCAAAGGTGGGCGGGTTCTGCATAACTATGGTCAACTTAGCCATTATCTTGCGCCCCACAACTACATACCTTTTATCATTTCCAGGCCACTAAATGTCAGTGTTCCCAGCAGCTCAAGCCAAGAGTCCCTCGGAGGCCTCACGGCGTGGGGCGGGGCCTCCCCCGGCCTCCCGCGGGGGGTCGCGGCCGCGGCCTCGGCGGTGTCCATTGCTTCTATGCATCAGCAGAAGAAGAGGGGCATTAAGAGCTCGTTGGGCAGGTTCTTTAGTAAGAAGGAGAAGGCTGGAATGCCGGTGAGTTGATGTTATTGATAGTTTTGTATAGAACATTTTAATATCATGTAATTGAAAGTGCTTGAAACCTGACAACAATCAGCACGGTAATTCTATGTAGAAATTAACCTTCAAAAACTAAGCTCATTATTGCTTAATGTACTGATAAGTGTACTTGGGCGTACGTTTTTGTAATATGGTGTTTTATTTTTAAGTAGTACATATTTATTTGAACGGGAAGCACCACTATTTAGAGGACCCATTGGCCATTTTTTCAACCAGCAAACATTGTCAGAAAAATATTTAACCAAACTACTTCGCTTATCCTAATTTGATAATGCGTATCAAATTAGAATAAGCGAAGTAGTTTGGGTAAATATTATTTGATAATGCGCTCTTTCAAACACGTACTTTTATTAAAACAATTAATAAAAGTACGTGTTTGAAAGAGGTAAACAATAGGCGGTCTTATCGCTAAAGAGCGATCTCTACCAGACAACCTTTTGGTAGAGGCGATAAAAAAGTAAAAGTTGAATGTTTATTAATTCCCACAACATACATGGTAATTACAAAGATTGATTTGGCATGCAGCTTCCGTTTAACACAGCTTTTTTCGGTATTTTTTATTTTTTATCAGCCTGGCTTAGTATCCCACCGCTGGGCAAAGGCCTCCCCCCTTTTCCTCCATTCGAACCGGTCGTCACATTTCTCCCGCCAATTCGGATAAAAAGCGCGTCCAGGTCGTCCCGCCATCTCCTTCTCGGTCTGCAAATGTGTGTCGGTATATTATGAGAAATATATTAACGCTCTGATTATTTCTACAGATGCAACAAGGCGCGCAAGCGCGGTCGTTATCGTCCGCATCGTCGCTCGGTCTGTCGTCTCTCGCCGATGACGCGACGGAGGCCCCCGCGCCTCTGGTGCAGGATTACGCGAGGAATAAGGGCAAGTAAGTACAAATCTTTGTTCTAATAGTGTAGCAATAGTTTTAATCCTTAATTCGACATAAATAAGTGATGGTCATGTGTACAAACCACTTTGGCACTCAATGGTTTTAACTCTAATGGCAATCAATAGAGTTCAATTTTATAGCGGCCATATATGGCTTCGTATGCGGTAAATAAATATCTTGGGACATTTAGTCCCACGGTAACCTCATTAAGGCTTGTTGTGTGAAGGTTTAATCATTTTGATTCTTATGCATATTTTTTTAATTACGTCAATCAAAAATCAATCAATAAAAATCATAATCGATAACTATATTTGTTTAATGAACATATTGTGAAAACACAAATCAAATTATTTATTAACTAAATATTTTGATTTGTACTTTTTTAATTTTTCTCCAGTAGTCACACTACTTAATACTATATAAATTATAAATATTAGATGTCATATACCAAAGAAAAACGACCAAGATCACCTATGTCCGAGGTGGGGATCGAACCCACGTACTCAGCTTTCGCGGCTGATGCCTGTACCCCTCGGCCACTCGGTCTTAACAACCACCGGTCAAATTTCTCGAATATATGCAATCCCTTACAAGGCTAGGCGCCTTTGACCATTCTCTAAGGGCAAGCACTAACTACATGCCTGCACCTCCTATTAGAATACTTTACAGTTTTCTAGAATAGCTAGAGAGAGATGGTGCTGCCATCTATTGCTTACAAATCAAATTATTTATTAACTAAATATTTTGATTTGTACTTTTAATTTTTCTCCAGTAGTCACACTACTTAATACTATATCAATTATTTTCTTCTATTGTTTTTCTTTGGTATATGACATGTAATATTTATAATTTATATAGTATTAAGTAGTGTGACTACTGGAGAAAAATTAAAAGTACAAATCAAAATATTTAGTTAATAAATAATTTGATTTGTGTTTTCGCAATATGTTCAATAGTCTAGCAATAGTTTTAATCCCTAATTCGACATAAATAAGGGATGTTCACGTGTTCAAACCTCTTTGGCATTAATCGACCTAGTCCCACGGTAAGCTTATTAAGGCATGTTATGTGAAGGTTCAATAATTCTGATTCGAATAAAACATAATGGGTCAAAGACAATGTCCAGTATTTTGGATGAAGTCGAATTAAGGGTTAAAAATAGTAGTTAGTTTTTGTTAGGGTTCCGTAGCCAAAATGGCAAAAACGGAACCCTTATAGATTCGTCATGTCCGTCTGTCCGTCTGTCCGTCTGTCCGTCTGTCACAGCCGATTTACTCGGAAACTATAAATGCTACAGTAACGAAATTTGGTGAGAATATGTGTTGTATGAACCGCTACAGGATTATGATACTAAATTGTAAAAAAAACCATTGGGGTGGGGGCCCTCCATACATATAACTGAGGGATAGAAATTTTTTTTTAGTTTTACATAAGCGTGTGGGGTATTAATAGAAAGGTCTTTGAAAATGATATGAAGGTTTATACATCACATTTTTATTTAAGCAAATCGTTTTCGAGATATCAGCTCTCAAAGTCTGAAAAATGTGTCCCCCCCCTCTATTTTTTAAACTACGCGATATAAAATTCTGAAAAAAATATATGTTATGCACATTAATAAACTCTATCAACGATTTTTGATTTGATTAAATTATCTCCTATAGTTTTTGAGGTAGGTTGATTTAACTGTATTTTTTTAATAATAAATTGATAATGGTACGGAACCCTTTGCGCGCGAGTCCGACTCGCACTTGGCCGGTTTTTTACTTCGAACTGTCCCAAGAACATGAACTTATAAAAACTTAGTTAAGCTTATGTATCTTTTTTTAATTACGTCAATCAAAAATTAATCAATCAAAATCATAATCTATAAAATATTTGTTTAAATTTCAACCCTAACTCGTCACCAATAGGTTTGAAGATCTTAACTATTTACGAGTTGCATACGAGTTTTATAACGAGTTAGACGCGATCGGATGTAAAATGGTTCAAAATAATAAATAAGTTAAATAACTGAAACAGACTGATTAATCCGTCGAATTAGAAACTGTTTTTTTTATCCTACTTACGAGTAAACCGGTTTTTTATTATTCTAAACCGGTTAATATAAGAGAAATTGTCAAAAATGTGCACCGCAATACCGGTTTACTAATAACGATTTCACGGGCAAAACCATTGATTTAAGTAAAAGGGGTAGATGAGTGACGCTCATACTTTGTCAACACGGCAAGCGATACCCGCACCCACACCGTTGCAAATACTACACACTACTGTAATGTCTATGTGCACAATGCGTAATAGAGATAAAATAATACGAAATATGCGGTTGTGCAAACGAGACCCCCATATTTTGCGCAATACACATAGAGCAACAGAGACATACATAGCAATTAGATCTTAGTGTAAGCAAGACATTATCTGCATATTCTTTCTAATCTTAATATTTCTAACAATCCCGCTACTCCTGGTACATCGCTTACCGAGTTTTGGGATTAGATATTGTCAATTTCAAGGGCTGACCTCCGGTTGCATACATTTACTACGGTCATTTGGGTCTCCCTTATACTGGACCGACTACGACGCCCGTGGTATCATCGGAATTACGCCATTTACCTTTAGTTCGGTAGCGTCGGAAAACAATACGAGTAACATGTGCCTACTCATTTCATGATGATACAGAATTAAATGAAAGATGGTTTAATAGTGAAGATGGTGTAATCATCTATATAAAGGAATATTATTATTCTCTCCTTTATTCAAATATTTTCTTATATTATATGGGCTCAAATAAATGTAAAATAAGGTTATTATGTGACATATACAAAATTAACGATAAACAACACGAAGAATCTCAACAAATCAGAAAAAAATATCGAAGACTTCCAACATGTTCATCGGTTCCCATTAAACAACGAAGTAAAAAAACAATAAAACAACAAAAGCTATAAATTAAGTTAGGTATGGTGTATGGATGGTCAAGGAATTTAAGTGAAGTACCATGTACCACCAGTGACAACGTACGAAAAGGCTCAAAAATATAAATTGATTTTAGAAATCAAATCATGAAGATACTCATATTTGATATTCCGATCGATACTCTAGAATAGCTTTTCGTTATTTTGTCCGCTTAAACTAGTTTAATGTGTACTACCGACGACGTTTTTCAACACATTTGCGAGGAATAACTGACTTAAATTAACACTTTTACTAACCCTTGTTGCTAGGTAATTACTACTTACTTAGATACTATCCGAAATTTACGTTCAATCTTTTTATTTTATTCTTGTTCATTACTTTAAGGCCACAATTTACATAAAAGAAATAACAGAAAATACAACAAAATGTAAAGTATGTTTAACTTGGTCGGGTTATGTTATTACCGCACTAGGACAGTAATGTAATGAAAAAGTACAGATATTGGATTATGAGCCATAAAGCGGTTTAATAATACCTACGTTACGAGCACGCTTGTTGAAAAAATAGTTGTGATTGGTCCATCAAAGTTTTGATTGGCTATATTCTATAAATGTATTCAAGATAAAATAAAGTGCACAAAACCACGATTACCCGAAAGTACGGAATAGCGCCTTTTGTTATTCGTCGTCTGCCTTTGCTGGTAGTATAAATATGATCCGGTATAAAATGTATGGAACATATTCTACTATGTTTGGTAGATATTTTATATTTATATTTATTGGTTCACCAACAACTGTTACACTATCATAAGTATTGCTACGTATACAACAATTAGTTATTTTATGGCTAAGCGCAACAATTACTTAAAGGTAAACAACACATGCTTTAAATAATTACAATTAATTAAATTCCGCGTACAATTAGGCAGATATTTAAATACAGCAGTGAGTAAATACTTATAAACAACCTTTTCTAGGCAATCTTAACTAAGTAGGAGTGGACTGAATGTTTAGATGTCCACTCTGGGTCTTTTCTTTGCTTGCGTACGACTGCGATCCACTTATCTTTCCATACTTCGTCGGCAGGAAATCTGTACGTGTATTAAATTGTTATGCTACAACCAAACCTAAATATACGTATAAGCTATTAATTTTATGTATAAAATAAATATTGCAAAATAGACTTTGTTGCATTTGTTTTACTAGGAGCGCAGGAACTAAAAATACATGTTGATCAAGATTTATTTGCTGACGTTATTGCGTGACGATGTACGTGTTGCTCTCGTATATATTAGATATAATATCTGTTTCTCTCACTCAAAAACAAGAATCATTTAAAATTTGAATTGCCTAAAAATATATTATTAAATTATAAACAGTACTTACGCATGAAAAGTGATTCCGTGAGTTTTGTTTTTATGCTTTGAGCTGTTAAAGCAGGCGCGGATCCAGGACTTCGTTGAGGGGGGGGCACTGCGATCCAGGACTTCGTTGAGGGGGGGGCACTGTCCTATGATATGATAGTATTTTACACTTCAAACACCACCTAGCCATACATAAGTCCAGCGTGAGGGGGGGGCAAGTGCCCCCATTGCCCCCCCCCTGGATCCGCGCCTGTGTTAAAGCACTGAAAAAAGGCACAACACGGCATGATTATCGCTTTTAAGCCAATATTCGTTACAGAGATTTTGGATCTTGACAAGCTGTTGACACATGGGCTGCCATCACACGACTAATTCAAAACAGGTCCCGGGACCTGCATTCGATGGCACACTTTCGTGCGCCTGGTACCATATCTACCCCTTTTACTTAAATCAATGGGCAAAACCGAAATAAAACAATAAATCACGAATTTGCACGGAACAAAAACAAATAAACCCAGTAACATTAATTCACCGTGCCTTCCACCGCACCTACGGTACTACCCTAACACGGTTAACCTACATTTTAATATCATCATCATCATCATTATCAGCCTATGATAATCCACTGCTGGGCGTAGGCCTCTCCTTTTAATTATGCGTATGGACATGGACGCATTAGGAGGTAAATGCCCATAATCGTCACGCTGGGCAAGCGGGTTGGCGATCGCAGTAATGTGCCCACTATGATGACGCTGCTGCCCATCATCAATATTTTATCAAATAATGGTCAGTGACACTTCAATCCCTTAGTCGACTCTTACGACACCCGCAGGAGGAGTTGGGGTGGTGACAAATGTATTCTTACTGCCGTCACCACACGGCCATCATTCATTCACGGTCGTCATTTTAATATATCATATTATTATTTTGGACATATATTTTTATGACGATTAAAGATCTTGAATGATTCAAAAACTTTTTGTTTTCGCAGAGACCGCGACTACAGACACGAGTTACTAGGCGAAGCGATGCGAGCGGGGACACCTTTTGCTCTCTGGAACGGTCCCACCGTGGTCGCCTGGCTGGAGCTATGGGTGGGCATGCCGGCATGGTATGTGGCCGCGTGTCGCGCTAATGTCAAGAGTGGGGCTATCATGTCGGCGCTCTCTGATCAGGAGATACAGAGGGAAATAGGTACGTACTAGCCTACTTTGGACTCACAGGGAGTAATAGTAACGGGGACTAGACGTAAACGCTCGGGTTTTAGCTAAAAGGTGATTTTAATGTAAAACTACAAAATCTGGTAACCCAGATTTTGTAGTTTTACATTAAAGGGCATTTTCGCGAGAAGAGAAACAAAAACTTATTTTTCTGAAACAGGTAATTTTTATGTTTTTCCTGCTCAGAATCACGAGCTCTTTCGATCCTACTAGAAGAAAAACTTTTGTCTGTCTGTCTTGTCTGTCCCAACCTTTTGTTTCTATTACCTAACCGTTTTTCAAACACTTTGTACAGCGGTTACAAAGTGGAGAGCATATAAAATGTATGAAAAATGTGGGACCATTTTTTTCTTGTACTTTTTTTCTCCTAGATTGAAAGAACTCGTTATTCTGAGTAGGAAAAACATTAAATTTACCTACCTTAAAAAAATTTTTTTTTGGATCTCTCTCTCTTCTCGCGAAAATGCCCTAAAATCACCATCATCACCTTATCACAGTCCACTGCTGGACATAGGCCTCTCCTATTATCTACGCTTAATGTAAATGCCCATAATGTCAAGGTTGTCCAGCGAGTCACATTAGCGATCGTAGTAGTGTATCTACTATGATGCTGCTGCCAACCATTAATCTTCAATTAATCAAAATTTGAGTGTTGGTAAATAATTATATGGTTATTTATGGGTGGAACGCACCTACTACATTCTACTACTACTTTGTATGCATAATTTGTTTGATTTCCAATGAATGTTATTGAATACTGCAAAATCTATGTTTTATTTAATCAACTGGTACCAATAGATTCTGTAAAACCATGAAAACAAGAAAACAGTGCTATATTATGGTTATTTCTTGTAACTGTTCATAATCATAATATGATATACGATATTATCGTATATTGCTTTCATGTTAGTATAAGAATCTTAAATGGTATTGTAGCTCACATGAACCTTGTAGGGCATCAGCAATTACATGAAGTATTACATTGTACATATAAGTAGGCATGCATTGTAGCTTATGTGACTACACAACTTATTAACTACTGTACTGTTTATTTATATTGTTCGCAACTTCAATAACAATGAAGGACAAAAACTGGACTGCCTGCTTAGCCAAGTTCGCTAACTCTCAGTAGCGTATCGTAGTTTTCCATCTTTCGTACACGATTGACGATTGAGCGTTAGCGATTGACAAGTTTGATAATCACTAACTAACCAACATACAACTCAAACTCATAACGGGGGTGTTTACGGGACACTTTGGGGTCAAACACCTCTGGCCAAAATGGGTCTTCCTGACAGCATAGACTGTAGAATGTGTGGCGAAGAAGAGAAGACAATGAAACACTTGATGTGCGAATGTCATGCCCTCGCCAGACAAAGGATGAAATACTTCGGAATCGGCTATCTGGAACCGAAGGAGGTCAAAACGCTACCGCTAGGGTCCATCCTCAAACATATTGAGTTGATAGAACAATCCCTGGGGTAGGCGAAACTGGGGGCAATTACACAAAAGATCCCAATGGCTCGAAGTGTATCCGTAAGGACCCCACCTGCGACCATATATAACATGGACGTCTAACGCCATCTTAAAAATGCCCCCAAAATCAATTGTTCAATTGTACCAAGATGGGCAGGACATAGCGCTATTCTTAACACCGCGCATATTTCGGCGTAACATCTTCAATTGACAAATGTTTATAAATTAAAGCCAATCAAAACTTTGACGGACCAATCACAACTATTTTTAAATGGCGGTTTAAGTTTTTATAGGTTGACATTAAAATTAATTGCTGTGATGCATTCATTAAAGAGGGGGTGACATTTGTCAACTAAAATTCAGGACTGTTTTTGAAAGGCAATTTACTATGGCGTGCGGTTTCCATGTTTTATTTGTTCGTAGGGCCCCACCAATAAGATGACTAACCAACATCGTTTTCTGTGACGGCAGGTATTAGCAATCCTCTCCACCGCCTGAAGCTCCGTCTGGCGATCCAAGAGATGGTGTCGCTGACGTCACCGTCAGCGCCGCGCGGCACGGCGTGCGCGGCGCTCGCCTTCGGGGACATGAACCATGAGTGGATCGGGAACGTGTGGCTGCCTTCATTAGGTTAGTGCTTTACTTGTCTAAGTATTAGCAATCCCCTCCACCGCCTGAAGCTGCGACTAGCGATCCAGGAGATGGTGTCGCTGACGTCACCGTCAGCGCCGCGCGGCACGGCGTGCGCGGCGCTCGCCTTCGGTGACATGAACCATGAGTGGATCGGGAACGTGTGGCTGCCTTCATTAGGTTAGTGCTTTCTTCTTCTTTGTCGATATGCTCTTGGCAGAGCAGTCGTGGTCACGTCATGTCGAACATTTTATTATTCTGCGCCAATTATCCCTGGCCGACGCTTCTCTTGCACATTTGTTAACGGGAGTATTGGTTAAAGCTGAAATTTGGTCTGTCCAACGCATCGGAGAGCGTCCTCTAGACCTGTTTCCGTTGACTCTTCCCTGAACAACAAGTCATCATTAGGTTAGTGCTTTACTTATCTAATTATTAGCAATCCCCTCCACCGCCTGAAGCTGCGGCTAGCGATCCAGGAGATGGTGTCGGGGACATGAACCATGAGTGGATCGGGAACGTGTGGCTGCCTTCATTAGGTTAGTTCTTTTATTAGCAATCCCCTCCACCGCCTGAAGCTGCGGCTGGCGATCCAGGAGATGGTGTCTCTGACGTCACCATCGGTGACATGAACCATGAGTGGATCGGGAACGTGTGACTGCCTTCATTAGGTTAGTTCTTAGGGTTCCGTAGCCAAAATGGCAAAAACGGAACCCTTATAGATTCGTCATGTCCGTCTGTCCGTCTGTCACAGCCGATTTACTCGGAAACTATAAATGCTACAGTAACGAAATTTGGTAAGGATATGTGTTGTATGAACCGCTGCAGGATTATGATACTAAATTGTAAAAAAAACCATTGGGGTGGGGGCCCTCCATACATGTAACTGAGGGATAGAAAATTTTTTTAGTTGTATATAAGCGTGTGGGGTATTAATAGAAAGGTCTTTGAAAATGATATGAAGGTTTATACATCACATTTTTATTTCAGCAAATCGTTTTCGAGATATCAGCACTCGAAAGTCTGAATAATGTGTCCCCCCCCTCTATTTTTTAAACTACGCGATATAAAATTCTGAAAAAAATATGTGTTATGCACATCTATAAACTCTATCAACGATTTTTGGTTTGATTAAATTATCGCCTATAGTTTTTGAGGTAGGTTGATTTAACTGTATTTTTTAATAATAAATTGATAATGGTACGGAACCCTTTGCGCGCGAGTCCGACTCGCACTTGGACGGTTTTTTTTATAATGTCCTCGTTGACGTGTCCGTCAACGGCGATCCCTGGTTCACTAACTTCGTAAAGAGCGAAGATGGCTGGCAAATCCAAATTCAGTACGGTTGCACGGCGCACAGTACAACTGACCGGAGGGCTTAGGCCGGTTCTTTTTAACCGACTTCAAAAAAATTAGGAGGTTCTCAATTCGACGGTTTTTTTTTTTTTTTTTTTTTTGTATGTATGTTACCTGATATCTCCGAGAATAGTGAACCGATTCTAAAATTTCTTTTTGTGATCGAACGTGTATTACCCCGAGATGGTCCCATTGGCACCAAGTTGGGTTCTGATGATGGGATCCTGGAGAAATCGAGGGATCTCTTCAAATGTTATAGGTGCATGTATGGCGTTTTTGGTAATTTTCATTCATTTACAAGAATTTGCATTCAGAAAGTAGGATTTGAGGAAACCAATGATGGAAACAAATCGGGAATCTTGGAGAAACGGGTTGAAGTCGGTTTTTTAATTTTTTAATTTGGTGATTATTGTGAAGGCGTTTTACTGCAAGGTCTTCAACACGAAGTTTTTCATAATTTGCCACTGCCTTATTAACAGAGTTGCACCATTGAGATCTCTGTAGCGCAAGCTCCTCCCATTTATCCTGGGGTAAGCTACAGGCTGCCAAGTGTCGTTTTAAAAACAAGCATACGGCCCGCCTGAAAAGCAGTCACCGTAGCCTGTGGGCGCCTGCAACCCCAGGTCATATGCGCGTTGCCGACCCAATAAGAACTTGTACACTCCTCTTTTGCGTTAGTGGTAGTGCGTTACTTATCTAATTATTGTATTGTATGCTGCCCATTTTTTCCGCAACTCGACATAAAAACGTGCCTATTTTGCGTGGTCGCAACGCTGGCTCAGTACTTGTTGGGGATTTCATATACACAATTGAATTTCTTCGCAGGTGTATGCAGGTTTCCTCACGATGTTTTCCTTCGCCGTAAAGCACCTGATAATATCAAATTATATTTCGTACATAATTTTTTGGTAAACTCATTGGTACGAGCCGGGGATCGACTCACGACCGTGCAAAGTCAAAGTAAAATGATACTTTAAAAATGATTCAAATTGGAATTGCGATAAACTCTTTTGAGTGCTAAGTTACACATAAAATTAGAACTACTTCCGGTTCTAATTCTACACCACTGACCAGAAAAGAACCGGTAAGAAACTGGGCCTGACTTGTTTTTCCAAATAATCGTATGTACATTGCTTCCTGCGCTAAGTGGATGTGCATAGACTGATACTTGAACATGCAATACGCTCCGTAAACAGCCTTCCAAAACAAAAGGAACGGAACCGGTATTAAAAATAACGTAATTACATAAGTTCGGATAACCGGTTTTTGTTTAGCTTGTATAGGAATAAACCTGTTTATTTTTTCTAAACACTCGGTTTTTGGAACAAGCACCTACGAGTGTAGCCATATATGGTCCTTCCAAAGCCTTCGAAAATAATTGGGTATCCCAGCGTTGATCAGAAGTTTAAAACCTTGACCCAAAAGTGTGAACATATTTTTCAAAGCCTTTACTATGTCTATTCCATTATATATGTTATTAGTGACCCGCCCCGGCTTCGCACGGGTACTATACCTACATAAAAACCTTCCTCTTTAATTACTCTACCTATAAAAAAAATCTCATCAAAATCCGTTGCGTAGTTTTAAAGATTTAAACGTACAAAGGGACATAGGGACAGAAAAAGTGACTTTATTTTATTCTATGTTCTATGTAGTGATAGCACACTTCATACTATATCATTGCAGGACTACCTCAATACCGCACGACGTTTATGGAATGTCTGGTAGACGCGAGAATGTTGGAGCATCTCACGAAGCGGGACCTACGCACACAGCTCAAAATGGTCGATAGCTTCCACAGGTAAGTTCAAAACTAAATAGAGATTTAATCGCGAACATTTATCATTTCATGATTTTTCTGTAGTCGAGTTGCAGTAACCCATATAGGTGATAGGACAATAATTCAATATTCGTAAATATTGGCAAGCTTGCGATTTTTTTTATGTGTATTTCAAACTACAACTGGCGACAAACGACTACTTACGTCATTTCGAAGTTTATTTTAAGGACGTATAAATTATCACAGCTTATTTGTATTTTATTGCTTTTGTGTCTCTGTTACATTGTAGGTAATTCTTCTAAGTTTATTTTACTATCAAGGTTTCCATCGCCAAATAATATTTTTTTTACGAATTAAGAACCGGTTAACTCTCTAATGCACGAAACATGCAAAAAAGCATTTCAATGTTGAACCCAATTTAATAGCAGCCAATGGAGTTCATAGTCGTATGCACTAAATAGAAAATAGAAATGAGTTTATTTCCCAGCCATAACAGGGCATATTCGCGAGAAGAGATACAAAAACTTGTTTTTCTGAAACAGGTTAATTTTATGTTTTTCCTGCTCAGAATCACGAGCTCTTTCGATCCTACTAGAAGAAAAAAAGTGTCCCAACTTTTTGTTTCTATTACGTAACCATTTTTCAAACACTTTGTACAGCGGTTACAAAGTGGAGAGCATGTAAAATGTATGAAAAATGTGGGACCATTTTTTTTCTTGTATTTTTTTCTCCTAGATTGAAGGAACTCGTTATTCTGAGTAGGAAAAACATTAAATTTACCTACCTTAAAAAAAATTTTTTTTGGATCTCTTCTCGCGAAAATGCCCAACAATCGTGCTTATTTTCAGAACATCGTTACATTTCGGCGTGGCGTGTCTAAAGCGAGTGGGCTACAGTGTCCGAGCGTTGGAAGAGCGACGGCGAGCGGCGGAACATTGTTGTCGAGACGTGCTCGTGTGGAGCAACGAGCGCTTACAGCGGTGGTTGCTCGCCATCAACCTCAAGGTTAGTTTACAGAACCTTTTGCTACATTTAGTACTGATTTTTCAATCCCCAGTTGACAGTAACTGTCAAATAAATGTTAGCTCTATCCTTTTTTGACTGATGACCAGCGATAAGGATGGTAATACTTTTTCATCACACTTGCTGTCTAAGCGCGCCATTGCTTGCGCGCGCAGCGGGAGTAATAGAAAAGTGAGATTCCCTAGGGAGTAATAGAAATGTCAATACGTCATTTAATATTATTATGTCTTAAAACTTATTATTTGGTTGGCAAGTGTGATGAAAAACATTGTATGCATCACGGTCGATAAGCGGAATACTAACTCGAGTCATAAAAGCCCTCCGCCTAACGGCGTCGGGCTTCTAACACTCTCGTTAGTAATTCCGTACTTACCTCCCTTGATGCACAATGTACTATTAACTGACGGATACTTTTAACTGAGGATTGAAAAATCAGCTCTTAGGCACGTCTGAAAAAAAAAGTATATACATGTACACTGACCTGGCATCTATCAGACACGGTTATCAATGCAAACCGGTTTGTATTTGTACTTGAATAACCGGTTCCTAACCTAACCGGTTCCTAACCTAACCGGTTCCTAACCTAACAGGTTTTATCTTTTAAAAACCGGTTTGCATTTCCTAGTCGCTACACTTTAGTGTGGCGTGTCTAAAGCGAGTGGGCTACAGTGTCCGAGCGTTGGAAGAGCGACGGCGAGCGGCGGAACATTGTTGTCGAGACGTGCTCGTGTGGAGCAACGAGCGCTTACAGCGGTGGTTGCTCGCCATCAACCTCAAGGTCAGTTATACAAAACGTCGCTACTAGAGAATGCAAACCGGTTTTTGTATTTGTTTTGAGGGTCAAAACCGGAAGTAGTTTGGCTAATTTAGTAATAAATAATAAATATCTTGGGACATCTTACACAAATCGACCTAGTCCCACGGTAAGCTCAATTAAGGCTTGTATTGTGGGTACCAGGCGACGATATATATAATAGATAGATACGTATAGATACTTAGATACATACACAGCCATGACCAAGGAACAAACATTTGTGATAAATAAATACACAAAGAATGCCCTCGCCGGGATTCGAACCCGGAACCTCCAGCTTCGTAGGCAGGGTCTCTACCAACTAGGCTACGGAGGCTGACAAAACATTACACACTACAAACAAAACATTACACACACGACAAAGCATTACAGTATAACACCAATGCATCATGAAACTAAAATTATACAATTTAAAAATAGAACACAAATACAAAATAGAATATATGTAGAAATAAAAAAAAAACATATTAAGTAGATTTAGGCGACACAACTGCGTGGCTCCGTTGCGTCGTCTGAGCCGGCGTCGTAGGGTATACATGTACACTGACCTGGCGTCTATCAGACACGGTTATCAATGCAAACCGGTTTGTATTTGTATTTGAATTACCGGTTCCTAACCTAACCGGTTTTATAATCTTTTCAAAACCGGTTTGCATTCCCTAGTCGCTACACTTTAGTGTGGCGTGTCTAAAGCGAGTGGGCTACAGTGTTCGAGCGTTGGAAGAGCGACGGCGAGCGGCGGAACATTGTTGTCGAGACGTGCTCGTGTGGAGCAACGAGCGCTTACAGCGGTGGTTGCTCGCCATCAACCTCAAGGTCGGTTTACAGAACCTTTTGCTACATTTAGGCATGTCTGAAAAAAAAAGTATACACATGTACAGTCGACAAAAAAGTCTCCTTTACAGCTTACAAGTGCAAACACGCTGCAAACACGTACAAACACGTGCAAACGTGCACGTGCAAACTCGCTCATTATGTCGCGTCACGCGACAGCTTGAGCATTCGTTGCAACCGAGTTTCTTTGTGTATCGCGCATCCGTGGTAAGATGTTTGCACTTGTGAGCTGTAAAGGAGACTTTTTTGTCTTTGTACACTGACCTGGCATCTAACAGACACGGTTATCAATGCAAACCGATTTGTATTTGTACTTGAATAACCGGTTCCTAACCTAACCGGTTTTATCTTTTCAAAACCGGTTTGCATTTCCTAGTCGCTACACTTTAGTGTGGCGTGTCTAAAGCGAGTGGGCTACAGTGTTCGAGCGTTGGAAGAGCGACGGCGAGCGGCGGAACATTGTTGTCGAGACGTGCTCGTGTGGAGCAACGAGCGCTTACAGCGGTGGTTGCTCGCCATCAACCTCAAGGTTAGTTATACAAAACGTCGCTACTAGAGAATGTAAATCGGTTTTTGTATTTGTTTTGAGGGGCAACACCGGAAGTAGTTTGGCTAATTTAATAATGACTGTTCAAAAGAGCTTATTGTGATGCCTATCTGGAGTAACGAGCGCTTACAGCGGTGGTTGCTCGCCATCAACCTCAAGGTCGGTTTACAGAACGGTTTAGTTACATTTAGTACTGATTTTTCAATCCCCAGTTAACAGTAACTGTCAAATAAATGTTAGCTATATCCTTTTTTGACTGATGACCAGCGATAAGGATGGTAATACTTTTAACTGACGGATACTTTTAACTGAGGATTGAAAAATCAGCCCTTAGGAACGTCTGAAAAAAAAGTATATACATGTAAACTGACCTGTCTATCAGACACGGTTATCAATGCAAACCGGTTTGTATTTGTACTTGAATTACCGGTTCCTAACCTAACCGGTTCCTAACCTAACCGGTTCCTAACCTAACCGGTTCCTAACCTAACCGGTTCCTAACCTAACCGGTTCCTAACTTAACCGGTTCCTAACCTAACCGGTTCCTAACCTAACCGGTTCCTAACCTAACCGGTTCCTAACCTAATCGGTTCCTAACCTAACCGGTTTTACAATCTTTTCAAAACCGGTTTGCATTTCCTAGTCGCTACACTTTAGCGTGGCGTGTCTAAAGCGAGTGGGCTACAGTGTCCGAGCGTTGGAAGAGCGACGGCGAGCGGCGGAACATTGTTGTCGAGACGTGCTCGTGTGGAGCAACGAGCGCTTACAGCGGTGGTTGCTCGCCATCAACCTCAAGGTCAGTTTACAGAACGCTTTTGCTACGTTTAGGCATGGTCATCAGCCTATCACAGTCCACTGCTGGACGTAGGCCTCTCCTATTAACTCTGCGTATAAGACGCATTAGGAGGTAAATGCCCATAATCGCCACGCTGGGCAAGCGGATTGGCGATCGCAGTAATGTGTCCACTATGATGACGCTGCTGCCCATCTTTTATCAAATAATGGTCAGTGACACTTCTATCCCTTAGCCGCCGTGTGGTGACGGCAGTAAGAATACAAATTCGCCGTGTGGTGACGGCAGTAAGAATACAAATTTTGTCACCATTCCAACTCCTCCTGCGGGTGTCGTAAGAGTCGACTAAGGGATAGAAGTGTCATTTAGGCATGTCTGAAAAAAAAAGTATATACATGTACACTGACCTGGCGTCTATCAGACACGACTGTCAATGCAAACCGGTTTGTATTTGTACTTGCGTTACCGGTTCCTAACCTAACCGGTTTTTTTTTTTCAAAACCGGTTTGCATTTCCTAGTCGCTACACTTTAGTGTGGCGTGTCTAAAGCGAGTGGGCTACAGTGTCCGAGCGTTGGAAGAGCGACGGCGAGCGTGGAGTAACGAGCGCTTACAGCGGTGGTTGCTCGCCATCAACCTCAAGGTTAGTTATACAAAACGTCGCTATAAGAGAATGCAAACCGGTTTTTGTATTTGTTTTGAGGGTCAAAACCGGAAGTAGTTTGGCTAATTTAATAATGACTATTCAAAAGAGCTTATTGTGATGCCTATCTGGAGTAACGAGCTCGCCATCAACCTCAAGGTCAAGGTCACAGAACGCTTTTGCTACATTTAGGCATATCTGAAAAAAAAAGTATATACATGTACACTGACCTGTCTATCAGACACGGCTATCAATGCAAACCGGTTTGTATTTGTACTTGAATTACCGGTTCCTAACCTAACCGGTTCCTAACCTAACCGGTTCCTAACCTAACCGGTTCCTAACCTAACCGGTTCCTAACCTAACCGGTTCCTAACCTAACCGGTTTTATCTTTTCAAAACCGGTTGGCATTTCCTAGTCGCTACACTTTAGTGTGGCGTGTTTAAAGCGAGTGGGCTACAGTGTCCGAGCGTTGGAAGAGCGACGGCGAGCGGCGGAACATTGTTGTCGAGACGTGCTCGTGTGGAGCAACGAGCGCTTACAGCGGTGGTTGCTCGCCATCAACCTCAAGGTTAGTTATACAAAACGTCGCTATAAGAGAATGCAAACCGGTTTTTGTATTTGTTTTGAGGGGCAAAACCGGAAGTAGTTTGGCTAATTTAATAATAACTATTCAAAAAAGCTTATTGTGATCCCTATCTGGAGCAACGAGCGCTTACAGCGGTGGTTGCTCGCCATCAACCTCAAGGTCCGTTATACAAAACGTCGCTATAAGAGAATGCAAACCGGTTTTTGTATTTGTTTTAAGGGGCAAAACCGGAAGTAGTTTGGCTAATTTAGTAATGACTATTCAGAAGAGCTTATTGTGATGCCTATCTGGAGCAACGAGCGCTTACAGCGGTGGTTGCTCGCCATCAACCTCAAGGTTAGTTATACAAAACGTCGCTACTAGAGAATGTAAACCGGTTTTTGTATTTGTTTTAAGGGGCAAAACCGGAAGTAGTTTGGCTAATTTAGTAATGACTATTCAGAAGAGCTTATTGTGATGCCTATCTGGAGCAACGAGCGCTTACAGCGGTGGTTGCTCGCCATCAACCTCAAGGTTAGTTATACAAAACGTCGGTACTAGAGAATGGAAACCGGTTTTTGTATTTGTTTTAAGGGGCAAAACCGGAAGTAGTTTGGCTAATTTAGTAATGACTATTCAGAAGAGCTTATTGTGATGCCTATCTGGAGTAACGAGCGCTTACAGCGGTGGTTGCTCGCCATTAACCTCAAGGTCAGTTTACAGAACGCTTTTGCTACATTTAGGCATGTCTGAAAAAAATATATACATGTACACTGACCTGGCGTCTATCAGACACGGTTATCAATGCAAACCGGTTTGTATTTGTACAACAACAACCATGTAAAAAACAGCTTACGCCAAGACATTACATGTGGAATTATCTATAAGCTAACATAATTCTAATAGTAATAAAATTTTATGTTAAAATAATGAAAAGGAAAAATTATAGGGTACAGTAGCAGGTATTAAGGTAATGGTTAATTTTTCGTCTAAGTTGTGTCCATCTATCAGAGAAAATGTATATTGGGAAATCTGACACAAATCAACCTAGTCCCATGGTAAGCTAAGGTAAGTTAAGGCTTGTGATGTGAATACCAAGCGACGATATATATAATAGATAGATATGTAAGAAATACATATCTATTTGAAGTGTCACTGACCATTATTTGATATAAGAATGATGATGGGCAGCAGCGTCATCACAGTGAACACGTTAGTGCGATCGCCAATCCGCTTGCCCAGCGTGGCGATTATGAGCATTTACCTCCTAATGCGTCTATACGCATAGTTAATAGGAGAGGCCTACGTCCTACAGTGAACTATCATAGGCTGATGATGATGATGATGATTATGATGTAAGAAATACTATACTTACAGCGCTGAGTACTCACGATCAACCTCAAGGTCAGTTTTGTGATTAGGTCATGTCATACAGACAATAATAGTCCGGTTTTCTGAGGACATGTCATCATTTTAAGTTCCCTGAAGACATAGAAACAGGCAGGGACCGGAACCGTTATCGCGTTATTTTACAAAAACTTCGAAATAGCCCAATATTTTAAAATGTTTTATACTCTTTATGTACTACTCAATATTTTATGTAATTCACAATATCATATTTTTAAATTTATACCGATAACGAAAAAGAATGAAAAAAGAACCGTTCTTTTAGTATGGAGATAATACCGGTATCTGATCCCTGCTTCCAGAACGGTTCTATTTCGTTGTTCGGTATATAAATTAATTTGTTAGTTAAATAATTAAGAAATACTTAATATAATATTTAATTGTACTATTTATTTGTTCAATTAAGTTTAAATAAATAAATATAAAACATTAAAAAATTGACTATTTTGAGGTTTTTCTACAATACCGGTTTCGTTCCCTGCATAGAAGATTTAACCCTCTGCTACTGACGTGGCGTCTATCAGACACGGCCATCAATACAAACAGGTTTTTATTTGTATGAGATTACGGTGAATGACCGGTTTCTAACCTAAATTAAGTAAATAAAAAAAAAATTAAAAATCAAATAAAAAAAGCCTTTTATTTCTTACGTGCAAAATCATACAACAATTCATTTAAAACCTGTAATTAGGGATTGCAATTGCTGGATCCAGCATCCAGCAATCCAGCTGGATCCAGCGCATTTTTCGGTCTGCTGGATCCAGCAGCCAGTGCTGGATCCCGCGCTGCGGATCCGCAAATAAAATTCACCAAAAAAATGCATAATCAACTTTACATAAACTTATTTTACGTCGTGTTTGAAACGGTTCCGCGATCCCGCGCTTAGTCCTAGACGGCCGTGGCTAATAATACGTGTGCTCCTTCCAATATATGGTTGAAACAATGTGTATGGCTAAAAGTGGGAAAGAGTGGATAGATTCTAATGTAGTGCTTCGGAATGAGAAATCTATGTTTATGCTACGTTTTTGGTTGGGTCTAAATTGCATGAATTTGGTTTTATTGAAATTAAGTTTTAAATTGTGATCATCCGACCAGGTTACCATATTTTGAATGTGGTTGTATTTAAGCTATTATTTAAATCTAATTGATTGTGGCAAAGTTGAATTACAGATATGTTGTCAGCAAAAAGAGTACAAAATTTATCTATACATTTAGGCAGATCATTTATTATATAGATTAAAAATAAAACACAACCGAGAACACTGCCTTGGGGTATAGATCGAGTAATATTCGTTTTATCTGATTTAAATATTTGTATGGTACCTGTGATGTAGTTGCGATATTGATATTCTATTTCAACGCATTGTGTACGACCTACAGACCTTAGGTACCGTAAACTGGGGTTACATTGATCAATTTAAAAGTTTAAACTTCAATATCTTCGAAAGTTAGGTGTAAAAAAATCCAAAAATGAAATAGTAACATCAACTTTTTGTTATATTTCTCGGTAAAAAAATTTGAAACGATACTTTAAAAATGTATGAAGATAGAAAAATAAAACGTTGTGATCAAAGTTAAACTGACATTGGGGTTACTTTGATACCTTATGTTTTTTTTAGGGTAATTGAATGTAAACCCTTACAGGAGTAATTTCTCCTAAGAAAATAAATAAATCCGTTCGCAGTATCAAAAGTTACAACAATTTACGTCATTTTGGGGTTATTTTGATCAAACATTTGTGATCAAAGTAACCCCGATATATTATAAAAAAACTTCAGTATTCAACTTTATTAAAAACATAAATCAAACATTGAAGAGAGAACAATCTTCTTATAAAATAAACAGTCAAATGGATAGACATACCATAACCAATTATACGTAAGATTCTGATCAATGTGACCCCATGTAGGTGATCAAAGACACCCCATTGAATAAAAACAATTGTTATAAGTTCTTAGTTTGAATTGAAGACCCCAAAAACGTTATATTTGTATACCTAAACACACTTGTGACAAGTTAATTGTGATTAAGAACCGTTTACCTCACTACCCTTATTGTTAGTTTAGAAGTTATTTTATACACGAAAAATAGCAAAAAGTATACGTAAATATAAACACGTGATACGCTATTCTAACGACCGTACTCATTTAAAGTGTCTAAACAATTAATAAGGGTAACTATCGTTCTTGCCAGACTTAAAAAAAAATACAGATGCGTTTGGTAACGGAAGATATTCGCGATTAAAAAATAAAAGAAGTTTTTATCAATGTAGCCCCAAAGTTCAAAGTAACCCCAGTTTACGGTACCTTATTAAGGTATGGTATGAACCAATTGTGATCTGAGCCTCTAATACCTATTCCAAATATTTTTTGCAATAAAATATCATATAAAACACAATCATAATATTTGCTCATATCTAGCAACTAGCAACATACCAATAGCATATTTTCTGTCATTTATTGTGTTTAAAACTTCGTTTGTGTACTTGAAAACTGCTGACGATGTTGAGCGACCTTTTCGGAAACCGTTTTGAGAATCGTTAAATACATATTTTAAACTTTTCACAAAAAAAAATCTGTTCGACTTAGCGATTTAAAAAATTTAGAAAAAAATTTTAGAAGGGAAGGGCCTACATGTTTAATAACGGACATTTTAAGGAGATCTGGGACTGTTCCTTCTGTAAAAGACTGGTTAATGAGAAGTGTCATAGGAGGGGTTAACTCTTCAGCGCATTTTCTTACTAAATAGGGTGGTACTGGCAACTCATCTTGGCCAAAACTTCTTTTATTTTTGAGACATTTAATTAGTTTTAAAACTTCAAGTGAGGTGACGGGGCTAAGGTAGAGCGATTTTTCAGATGATGATATAACGGGTTGTCCCCGGAGCGAAGTTTCAGCCCTCTGCGAAGTCGATTTTTGAAATTCTATCCAATTTTAAACTAAGGGGTACACTGAAACATTTCAAATAAATAAAATAATTAAAAAATAAAACAAAAAGTCCCCCAACTTCAATCGAAAGAAAATATTATAGTAATAAGACAAGCGCCTATATGTAGATACGCTCACAAGAATTAAGCTGAAAAAGGAATAATTTTTCACTTCTCAATTAGCTTAAAACGGCAGTCGTGTCTTTAATTTCTTTATAATTTTATTTTTGAAGTTTTTTTAGGTATATAATTCGCAAAAAATTACGCGTTATTGTCCTCCCTTTCATAACATTGAATATTATTGTTAATAATTAACCTGTTTTAATGCAAAAAAACGTTTTTTTTGGTATTTTTCCTACCTGCTGGATCCGCGCTGGATCCAGCTGGATTGACGCCGATCCAGCAAAAATCCAGCTGGACTGAAAACACTGCTGGATTGCAATCCCTACCTGTAATCAAGAAATATCTGTTATTTGGCAAAGTAAAATTATATAATATCGTTATATTACCGGTTTTTTAATCTTTTCAAAACCGATTTGCATTCCCTAGTCGCTACTTTGGTGTGGCGAGTCTTAAACGAGTCGGCTAGAGCGTTGGAAGAGTGACAATATAGATCATTGGAATATGTATATATATTTTTTAAATATAAATTTATATTTATTTGTTATATTTGTCAGGAGTACGCGAACAACCTGGTGGAGAGCGGTGTGCACGGCGCGCTGATCGCGTTAGACGACAACTTCGACGCCAACAGCATGGCGCTCGCGCTGCAGATACCCACCCAGAACACACAGGTACGGACAGACAGAGTAACAGGGTAGTTCTATGATTATTGTTACAATTGTCAGGAGTAACAACCTGGACGACAACTTCGACGCCAACAGCATGGCGCTCGCGCTGCAGATACCCACCCAGAACACACAGGTACGGACAGACAGAGTAACAGGGTAGTTCTATGCGATTATTGTTACAATTGTCAGGAGTAACAACCTGGACGACAACTTCGACGCCAACAGCATGGCGCTCGCGCTGCAGATACCCACCCAGAACACACAGGTACGGACAGACAGAGTAACAGGGTAGTTCTATGCGATTATTGTTACAATTGTCAGGAGTAACAACCTGGACGACAACTTCGACGCCAACAGCATGGCGCTCGCGCTGCAGATACCCACCCAGAACACACAGGTACGGACAGACAGAGTAACAGGGTAGTTCTATGCGATTATTGTTACAATTGTCAGGAGTAACAACCTGGACGACAACTTCGACGCCAACAGCATGGCGCTCGCGCTGCAGATACCCACCCAGAACACACAGGTACGGACAGACAGAGTAACAGGGTAGTTCTATGATTATTGTTACAATTGTCAGGAGTAACAACCTGGACGACAACTTCGACGCCAACAGCATGGCGCTCGCGCTGCAGATACCCACCCAGAACACACAGGTACGGACAGACAGAGTAACAGGGTAGTTCTATGATTATTGTTACAATTGTCAGGAGTAACAACCTGGACGACAACTTCGACGCCAACAGCATGGCGCTCGCGCTGCAGATACCCACCCAGAACACACAGGTACGGACAGACAGAGTAACAGGGTAGTTCTATGCGATTATTGTTACAATTGTCAGGAGTAACAACCTGGACGACAACTTCGACGCCAACAGCATGGCGCTCGCGCTGCAGATACCCACCCAGAACACACAGGTACGGACAGGACACAGAACTAGTACTTCTTCTTCTTCTACCTAGCTTTGCCAGGGTCGGCTTTCCTGTTACAGTCAAAGACAAAATAAGTGTACAAAATGTTCAAAAATATGTCCCAGTGCACTCGAATTCAGTGTAATAAATAAAATAAATAAATAAAAATAAATATCTTGGGACATCTTACACAAATCGACCTAGTCCCACGGTAAGCTCAATTAAGGCTTGTGATGTGGGTACCAGGCGACGATATATATAATAGATAGATACATATAGATACTTAAATACATAGACAGCCATGACCTAGGAACAAACATTTGTGATAAATAAATACACAAAGAGTGCCCTCGCCGGGATTCGAACCCGGAACCTCCAGCTTCGTAGGCAGGGTCACTACCAACTAGGCTACGGAGGCTGACAAAGAACTGTAATAAGAACGTTCGTAACATATTTATGAGCGGATTCTTCCGATACTTATTTTTACACTTGATTGTACATTTCGTCCACTTTGCGCGATCCTGGGCATCTTCTACTTTGAGCCTGTTTACACTCATGTCAACCTTCACGACATCTAGCCATCGCTTCTTTGGTCTGTCGCGGCGGGGACCGACAAGGGCTAGGTTACGGTCTACGGCATTCTTGGACCTTATTTGTACGTCACGGATTGCGAGGTTGCTACGGATGTACTCGTTCCGAATGTGGTCAGAGTAACTACTTAGTATAGTGTAAAGAAAGTCCACTCCTTCACAAGTCTTTCAATGTTTTTATAATGAAATTTCTGGAACTTTTTTGTCTACGAAATCCTTCCAGAACGTGAATTTGTTGATAGAGTCCCAATTAGAAGACGGTCCGGTTGACCGGTTTTCTTAACTATGTCTTTTGTACTTAACTTACAAGCCTAAGTGCTAAATTTCATCGTTCAAAATCGGCTTTAGTTCGTCACTATTGAACTGCGACTTAAATATTATAGAACAATTGTTTTTAACCCTTAAATGTATGACTTTGACAAAGATTTATGCAAAGGACTATGCGTCAAAATGGACCAAAAACTAACAGAGCAGGGAGTAGTTTAACACTCATTAAAAAGGTCTGCTAATGTACTTTATTTCATTCTATAGGTGCAAATTTGAATTTCATTGGATAATTTTATATGAGTAAGGTGTTCTGCGAGTACTCCCTAAGTAAATCATCGTGGTCCACACACCAATCATCATAGTATTTACTCTGATGAAAATATAAATATCTCCGTTTTGCAATGGAATTGAACATGGTACCCATAGAATGAAACGAAATAAATGTAAATAGCTATTTAATGACACCATTTTCAGCTCTGTTGGTTTTTGGTCCACTCTCCATACAAATCTGCCCGTGGTTCCTTGAATTTTGACACGTTGTCAATCGAGTCGAGAATACATGATGCATACAATATGAACTTAAAGATTAAATTATTATTTCTCTCGCGGAGCTGGTAGGGTTCGGGGAGCACAGTTTGAGAATGTCTAATAAATTATAAATATTAGATGTCATATACCAAAGAAAAACGACCAAGATCACCTATGTCCGAGGTGGGGACATAGTCACCGCACATTAGCTTGCCCTTAGAGACTGGTCAAAGGCGCCTAGCCTTGTAAGAGATTGCATATACCCGAGAAATTTGACCGGTGGTTGCTAAGACCGAGTGGCCGAGGGGTACAGGCATCAGCCGCGAAAGTTGAGTACGTGGGTTCGGTCCCTATCTCGGACATAGGTGATCTTGGTCGTTTTTCTTTGGTATATGACATCTAATATTTATAATTTATATAGTATTAAGTAGTGTGACTACTAGAGAAAAATTAAAAGTACAAATCAAAATATTTAGTTACTAAATAATTTGATTTGTGTTTTCGCAATACGTTCAATGTCTAATAAATTGGTACGGTTTCCAGGCGCGACAAATTCTCGAGCTAGAGTTCGCGAACTTGCTGCAGGCCGGCACCGAGCGCGCCGCGCGGCTGCCGCGCGATCACGCTCCAGCTTCCTGACACCACACCATGAACTAGGCCGGCTCCACGGGTAGTTGACGACGGGGCGACGACTAGTTGACGACGGGGCGACGGCGAGTTGACGACGGGGTGACGACTAGTTGACGACTAGTTGACGACGGGGTGACGACTAGTTGACGACACGATGTCGACTAGTCCACGACTAGTTGACGACGGGCCGACGACTAGTTGACGACGGGGCGCCGGCTAGTCCACGACTAGTTGACGACAGGGCGGCGACTAGTTGACGACACGACGCCGACTACTCACTGCACATCAGGAATAGGCCGAGTCGGCGATATGTCGGTAATTTGTCGGCTGCAAGGTCGTTACTTGCCACCTCATACCGGGAATGTGTCGGTGATATGTCGGCTGCACGAAGGTCACTTGTCGTCACACTGGGAATAGGTCGACGATACGTCGGTAATTAGTCGGCAACTTGTCGTCAGTAAGTTGGCGACACAGCGGCAACACATCGGCAACATGTCGGCGACACATCGGCAGTCAATCGACACCACGTTAGCAACTTGTCGGTGAGGATGCGTCGGCAACATGTTAACGACATGTTAACGTGTAACCGTGTGAATAGACGTTTAATTTAATTTATTTAACCAGTTGCGTTGGTACAAACTGCAAGTGATACAGTTTTTTATCTTCCATAGGACTATGGATTTTTTATTGGATCGGATCGTCAGGCCTGCGGGTCGGCTTTAGTGTGGTAACATTCTGTAGTAAAATTACCTCTAGTTACATTTGTAATGTATACGATTTTTGAGTTTCTGTTTTTAGAATAGTTTCGTCGGTGACAATATTTGTGAGAGGTTTTAGAGCTAGCCGAAAGAAATATAAATATTTTTATTTCGCTAATACATCTTATTAATAAAAGTTTCAATGATTTCCTTTCATACGATTATACAACTATACAAAAAATACTAAACTACTACGAGTAATAACTTTGTCGCAGTATGCTCAGTGGCGTACATCAAACTACATAAAAAAAAATAGGGTTAGTTCCAAAACAAGTACTTTCATGGGTATTGTTCATCGATTCTATAAAACTGTTTATTTCTTTTAACGCTAGTACAAATTTCTCTGAATAACAATAAAGTAGCATAAATTATTTCAATAAAATATTTTTACACTACTTTTTACTCTAGAATGTTGCCATGTTTTACATCGTTGTTGATACTTACAATAAAAGTTGTCATTACTGTTATACATGTAACTATTAAAATAAAACCAGTTGTAGCTACATTATGCTTTATATATTAAAATATAATATATTAATACAAAAGTGCTCTGATACTGTAGATTTACTATGTACTTAACGTTTATTCCGATATTTAAAAATAAAAACAAATAGATAAAGTATTTAAAGCGTTTCTCGGGGTATTCAACTTGAGAAAATCATGATTTAAAAAGAAATATGTCGCGAATTATTACTAGTATTATTATACTTTATGCAGTATTCCGTTAAAAATAATTATACATTTTTACCTTTTTTAATATAACGAAGTTCCAAAGCTAAATGTGCCTGTTACTAGGTTATGATTTTCTCAGGTTCATAACGGCCCCATCGGAAATTTTCATACTCTGATGCCAAATATTAGTTACATGTTAACTAATATATTTAGAGTTAAACCTGCTGCCAATCCAACCATCGGGAGAAGTGATACAATATAATAACTAAAGAGTCAATAAAAGATAGTGATATCTCTAACTTGACTTTGAGAAATAGCATTCATTTGTCGCGAAACGAAATTAGACACAGGGCTATTTTTGGTGAATACACAGTTCTGTAGATTTGATATAAAACCTGTGGTTGGTATGGTATGCAGTCAATAAGAGTTAAAGCTCAGAAATAAGATACAATTTGGACAAGTTTATAATAGGTGTGCCTATTAAATAAGGGCGGGGAATGGAAAATATTGCCACTATTCACTCCGTCAACTAAATGTCAAAATGATTTAACAGGAATTTATATGCGTTGACAAATAATCTAATAACTACACACTGTAGGTATAACTACTAGGACTGTTCCTATTTTCTACCTTTATCTCTTCAATAATTCGGTATTTTATGAAGTGTCGGTATTTTCCATTCTCTCTCTTGGTTGTCTACAAGTGCCTCGTCGAGGTGTGTATATACTAGCTTACGTAGTTGAATGTGTGCCTCTGCGTGTTTCTACATCCATAGTATTACCACAGTATAAAGTGTCAACAAATATAGTCTGGCGAACAGCCTGTCACTAAAAATGCGCGTTATTGTCTGAGCAGCGAACTAAATTCCCTTACAAATTAATGCCCGAACCAGACACTCGCGAGAAGCGTTCGAGTGGAAACTGCAGGAGTGTTAGTCACCCATAATCCATTGCATTGATTTACCCGCTACGTCTATTACAAGATGAACATGATTGAAGTGACTGCGTGCGTTAGCTACTTTATGTATTTAATTGTGTATCTGTAATATTATATTGCCTTGTCATGATACATGATTCACATACATTGTAAAATAAACCCGCGTGTCCTCATTATGCAATAGTTAACAATAAAATGAGCGAAAGTAAGAATGTAATTGGTCCCCTCGCGTAGCCTCGTGAAGTCTGGTTCGATTCGAACATAAAATTTACCGCCTTTTTAGTGACAGTTATATAAAAAAATTGCCAGCCCTCATATTAATATTTTGTTTTATGGTCGTTTCACGTTTGTTACTCTGGGTTACATAGATGTTTTAGTCAATTTATGTTTAAATGGTTTAAGGAAATGAATGTCAGTATATATCAATCGATGTAAGAGAATTTTATATGTGAATTAATGTAAAATAATGCTGTTTATTTAGCCGCGTAGTTTTAATTATTATATATTGATCGGTTGATGTTTCTCGGTAAATTAATGTAACCCAGTAGAAGCAACATTATATATAAAGAATTGGTGTCGACAAACGCTGTGTCTTTTCGAGAGTTAAAATATTTAATGCTTGTTTTGTCCAAGTAAAATGTAAAGTTATTTAACTAAACTTGAAAAAGCAGAAAATATATGATTGAGATAAGAATTGTCGGTGGCGTTTACAATACATGTTGCGTTACTTACGCTCTGTTTTTAACGATCTGTTTCGAACGAAGAACATTGTCATGTTGCAATATAAAATCAACTTTTGCAAAGAAAGTGAACTATTCAACAATTTGAGCTTGTGAAATCGTCCTGCGTTTACTAGTCTGTGTACAGTGTTATGCAGTTGTGTTAGATTCTTATATTTTATTACGCGAAAGATTTAGTTCTCTATAGAACTGTCATGCGCGCGCGACGCATTTATATTTATTTTAATTTGGACTCGACGTGTCGCGCGCTCATCACGCTATCGTGACATCAACGGTTAATCAAATAAAGATTATAATTGTATAGCTAAACAATTTTAATTTGAATCTTCGTAGCGAATATTGTAAATATGGTTTGATAGCGTTTACGACCGCGAGGGCGGACATAGCAATACTTAGCTAGCTAGGATGTGTTCAAACTTTACAAGATTATTTTTAATATTTTACCGCTTTATTTATTAACTAGGACTTATTATTTATTAAGTTTTAACTACTAGTTTCTATGGAACTGTATCTTCTGATTGGTTACGAAATACCTCAACTCGTGTGAAGTTTACGGTTGTCTGTATCACAAGTTTATTTTAAGCGTGAAGGTGGACGAAGGGCTGCTATGTACTTTGAATAGGTATCCAATAACTGTGTATAGAGTAACGAGTAACAGTATTAATAAATTAGGAGAGTGTTACGTGTGGTCACAGTGTGGAAATTATATTTAAAAAGTTAAATCGTAGCTAACTTCGAAAATGTACTAAATATTTTGCCACACGTTTTGGAACGC